>LS044526.1:7101-19354 GCA_900241095.1 Acartia tonsa | reverse complement strand
CAAAATCATAAAATAATGTAAAATTTTAAACCCCCCCAACCCCCCCCTACCGCGCGGGGGGGGGGGGGGGCCAAATCACCCCCCCCCCCCCTCTAGTTTTTTCAATGCCATTTTTTTGTAGGTAAGATAGAGAGATAAGGGTTAAGCAAAATTCTTGCAATAAAATATTTTCATATGCAGGATTCCTTGAGCACCTTGCCTCCAAGTCGACCAGATACAGCCAGTATTATTAGAACTCAGGTATAATTATAACTAAAATTTATCAAGGGTCTTTTATGGATGGTAAATTTATATGGGGATGGTCCTAGTAAACTGAAATTTTGAACAAGAAAATGGTATGTCGGAAACATGAATAATTAAAATCTTTTTTTCGTTTTAGTCAAGTTCTTACATAATTATTTGGTAACCTAAAAAGTAGAGTTCATATGGTCAAGTGCATTCACATCGAAATTATGACCAATTTTAGGCAATGATACAATTTAACTACACAAAGATAACTTTTACGAATGCAGCCCCCCCCCCTCCTCCGCCCTAACGAACAGCTTAAATGAATATGGAAGGGATATACAAATCTGTTAGAGCAAAACAACTTGTATTGCATAAATTTTTTTTCAGGAGGTACGACGAGCTCCTGTATCAGTAGACCATAAACTTAGAAAGAATCCCCTGCACTTTTGAAAATGATATTACATCATATACATGATTATATAATATACTTTTGATTTATAAACCTCACAATATTCATACAAATTCCCACCTATTCATTTTCCTTATTTTGTCGTAATTCAAAATCCAAAACTTTTATTCTAGTGATTTAAAGACTAAAATCTTCATAATATTTGAAGTGTGTTAAAAATAAAATACTCATAATAAATAAATAAATGTAAGAATTACAGATAAATTTTGAAATATCTAGTGACAGTCAGATATTCTACTAGAATTATGTCATATTAGAATATATCAGACTTAGTTTCAAATATTCTTTAATTGATCATGAATTTTAATGTCTGTCCATTATAAAAATTGATTTTAAAGATTTCATTTAAATTTCAAAAGAAAAATTTTATCTGTTAATTTCAAAAACTAAAAAATGTTGATTTATCTATTGCTTTATTTGAGTCAAAAATACACAATTACATAATAATCTTAAAACACAATATAATATTAAACTCTTCAAAAAAAGGAACTTTAATTAAATACTCAAAGAGTTTCAGTTAAATATGATCTTGCTTTTTTTAAGATCATAAAATTTTAGTAATAAACCATATGTAATATCAAGAAATATCACTGAAAAAATTATGTATTTATCTTTTTAACTTATCTATTTTAAAGATTGTTACAAAAAAGTACCATTTTGTTACATAATTCAAAATTTATTCTTTTTAGTCATAAAATTCATCTCCAATTTTTATATAAAAATGAAATATTTCAAAATTGTGTAATGTAATTTAATTTAAAAATGTACCACAAAAAAAAGACTTTAAATAAAGATATTTTATGTACTATTATTTTAGTACAAAATATTACATTTTGTGATTATTAAATTCTCATTATTAATACATTCTTGTTCTAAATTATTATTATTACGTAAGTTAATATATTATATCAAATATTATTATTTCTCAATTTTTGAGAAAAATGAGTTCAGGATAAAGGGATAAGTGAATGAGAGTTGATTAGTATTAAATTAAGCATAAAAAAGATAAGATTTATGGAATCTCTTCAATATATAACTATTTGACATTTTATTGCATTTTTACCATAATACATAAATTTTTGGTTGTAGTTATTTTGAATTTGTTAACCATTATCTTATCTCTTTATCCCCTCAAAAAAAACTTATAAAATCATACACACATACATTATGGTACTTTCAAAATGGAGCATTTGAAATTATAAGCAATTGTTTTTAAATAAGAAATTAAATTAAAATTTATCCTAACCTAAGAAACCTAACCTATCGAGGTAATTAAAATGGAACCGTTTATCTTTTTTATTCAATTTGAAGTGACCATTTTTGAGGCACCCTATCACATCTATATTTTATTCTCTGTGTCAAATATTCATAAAAAAAAATAATAAATCCATTCAACTTAACAAACATTTAAATTAAATTTGTATTTTCATTCAAACTAAAATATTCAAATTTTGTTTCTGAATTTTTATAAATTCAAGTTCTTTAAGATAATTTTCAGTGTGTTACCGAATCCGGTTATTGTATTCTTGATAAAAACCCAGTCGTGATTCATTTGTCGTATCGTATTGATTAGACAAAATATTCGTCTCCACGGACAACTGTAAAATACGATGAGCACAGATTTATTTGAGCTTTCATAAGATGTATTACAGAACTGAGAACAACCAACGTCGAAATCTACAAAAGTAGATTATGTAAAAGATATAATTATCCTAAATGTCAGACGTGAATACAGAGAGGCTACGCTAGTAAAGAGGATAAAAATTTTGGAACTCATTTGCTAATGGAAACATTGAAGAGAGATAACGGGCAGGATTATACAAGACATTAGACCATGTTGTCACAATAATTGGGTAAAGAAATTATAAATCCCACCCATCGTATTATAAATCTATATCCAACATTTATGCAGAAGCAGACGTTTTTAAATTTAATAAGTGACTGACAAAATTATACTTTACTATTGGCCACTCCCCTATATAGGGGCCTCTTGGAGAAGGTGGGAAGGATCGACCTCGTCCTCCAACTTTACATTTTAGTTGTATACACATTACACAATTTATTTATTTTTTCCTTGTTCGATTTCTCTTAGGAGGGTGGAGCTACCCCCCTCCCCCTTCACCAGAATATTTACAAACCGTATCTGGAAATATAACAAGCACACCTGTAAAGGGAACCAAGTGGTTTGATATATCTTAGGTCAAATACCAGGTACATACATAGACATCATGTTACTTTTAAACAAGGATTTATTTATGCACTTACAATATCAAATTAAATAACGTGCATAATCAATAATTATTAGAATAAGGAAAACAGAGGTCTGAATGGATCTAATGAATGTTAATAAAGCCAACTTATATTGGACACGTTCCAGATACGAACGGCCTGGATTTTTCACAGATTAATTACAAAGCCTTTTGTCTTCTATGGTAGCACAGCTACTTAACACTTAAAAGTGTAATTGCTCCGAATTACAGATAATTTTGTTTTAACATGAAAATTAAGGGATGAGACGACAGACAAAAACTTAATGTATATACCCAAAAGTGATGGAGGGGGTGGGGCATTGGGCTGTAAATTAATTACACCTGTAAACAAAGTTTCAAAAACACGTTTTGTCATTTGTTGGCTTTAAATCTTAGGGTAAGTGATTGATTGGTACAATCCAACAATTTATAAACTTTTTATCAATAATTGTAATCATCTGAAGGGATATTTTTGTTTGTTCTCATCAAGGATATGCAATGGGGCGGGTCGATTTGCAAGCTTTATGGGATTTTCACGGTTCTATACATTACACATTGGCAAGGGTTACTGTGCCAATATAAAACACTGTGAAACTTGGAAGGGGTTTTGTATTATAAAAACAACAGCCGAGCTGAGGGGAATGAAATGTGCCCGCCCCCTATAAAACCCAAAAATTTAAATTCCTTGAATCAATGGCATGTTGCATATCAAAATAACCGTATTGAAATACTGAGCAAGAATCTGAAACCCGTTTGGAAAATTTTGATTCAGTCTGAAATGATCTTCAAATAAACGGTTTTGACTAAATCACAGGTATAAGGTATAACCAACAGGTGAAATAAATCTTAAATAATGATATGCCCCCTCCCCCCCAACGACAGCTGAAAACCACGTTTTCGTGTTTTTTTCGAATGAATTTCTTTATTGGTATGTTGTTTTAATAACAGCTGTTTTAGATACTTAATGAGATCTTATTGGAACTAGGAGCAATATTTATAAAAATAGTTTTTAGAATCATAATCAGCATTTCAATGTGGTAATTTTGATATGCAACATGCCCGTGTTTGAAAGAGTTTCAATTTTTGGTTTTATAACCCTTAATTGCCAACATGTCACAGTGCGTTCGAAGGTGCATTTCATTACCCTAGGTTAGGTAACTACATAACTTCATTTCAATTTTCAATAAAATCTAAAACTAGCAGTTTTTAAAAAGAGGGAGGCGGATGTGCCACTTTTTGAAACCCAAAAGTAAAACGCGCATGATCTCAGCTCATAAAACTGTTACAGCTCTAAAATTCGGCACAGCAGTTGCTTTTGTGGAGAACAATATTGAACTGTGAAGAAACGGCGATGGAATCACCATTCCTGCCGAATTTTATTTGCCAAATCAGACAGTTCTCAATCATCTGAGAAAAACTTTTTTCGGGTATAGACCCTTTCGTAACATCGCACCTTATGGGGCGATTCTTCATATTTTTCATAGTAGCTTTTCTCCTATTTCTAGCCCCTGTGGGGGGCTAAAACCCTGCAGGGCCAATTATGTGGAGCAATTACCTAACCTAACATAACCTACAAAAAGCAATTTTAAAATTATGATGAATTACGAAAGGGACTATTCCCCTTTTAAAAATTCGGCGGGAAACAGTGGTTTTCAACAGGAGCGTCGTTTCCGCTACAGTTTCTTTACAGTTCCAGAATGTTCTCCACAAAAGCAACTGCTGTGCTGAATTTTAGTGCTGTAACTCTTTTATGGGCTGAGATCATGCGTTTTTACTTTTGGTTTCAAAAAGTGGCACATCCGCCTCCCCCTTTTAAACAAGTTTGCTTTTATGAAGTCTTTCATAAAACCTCTCTATATAGGAATTATTTAAGGCAGAATTTCCGTGACCTTAGCAAAGCAACTGATGAAAATGGCCATGAATACTAGGGGATGAAAATTGAAAATTTCAAAATTAATTTTCTCAAAAACAGCTCCATTTTAGATTTTATTGTAAAGTGAAATTAAGTTACCTAACCTAGGGTAATGAAATGCACTTCCAAAGTCGACCCATTCTAATATGCATTACTAATTTATCATCCATTTTTTTCCTTTTTATACCTGTTGTGTTATAACCTCTATTTGTTAACTTAATCAGAGACTGATATCCGCTGACCAACCTTAGTTATAGAGTAACTTGTCTCGAACAATAAAACGTCATATATTATACCCTACAAAAATGACCTAAAAATCAATTAAACCTAACTTAAAATCATTCATTACTATCTCCGATTATATTCAGTTAAACGATTCTAAATCTAAAAGATCCAATCTTCTAGCTTTACTATACTTGAAGTTTCAACATTTAACCAAACGGATGAAGGACATACCGTCATTTCAGTAAAGATAGGCTGCAAAACATAAAACAAATGATAGAAAACATAAGATTTATTTTCACATATAAAGAAAGCACTCTGTTCTGTTTAAAAAGTAATACCATTCACTTCATTATTTGTAATACAAACATAATTAATTTTCACTTTGATTTTTAACTTTTAAAATGCTTAATACTGCCAAAAAACTATATAATATAGAACTTTCAAAATTATAATAATGCCATATAAACTTTTAAAACTAATTTTTAAGACTACAATTTAGGGTTATAAAAATACAAGTAAAAAATACATACACATGTAAAGAAGATTAGGATAAATCAAGGGTATAAAAAATAATTTTAAAAAGTAAGACTTATGCGGATTCGTTGGTCTGGTTATCGCATACCGCTGCTCCGCCCTCGGCTAGGATTCTCTCCCTGTTTTGTCTCACAAGTTCAGCTCGTCTAAAAACAAATAGAGTCCATGTTTTATTAACATCAGTATTATTTCAAGGGATGAAATACAACCATACATAGAAGTAGTGTTTATGGTATTAGCTTTCATTTCTAATATTAGATAGAAATTTTAAGGGATAGCTGCATGAATTCCATTTCAGAAAAAAATATGTCAAGCAAAAGTTACAAATATAACATCAAACATTTTGTACAACAATAAATAACAAGCAATTAGACATCAATAAATTAGTCGTCATGCTGTTTTTGTGAAAATAAGCTAGCTAAGATATAAAGATACTACCTACTTTGTATTAGATATCACAAAAATACGATTTTTAAGTCTTAATATTTTAAAAACTACTTTGTAGAAAATTGAAATTCTTTCATATATATGCCATTTAGATGTAGTTTAAACCATTGACCAGGTAAACATATGCATTCGCTAAATTAAGATCAAATGCATTTCGTGCAACTACCCCTTTAGACTTTCGGTGCTTTGCTTTAGTGACTATCGAGAATTGGACACCCCCCCCCCTAACTTACTAATAAATTGAAGGTAGTTTCTTCTATAATGCCCAATACCTGCAAGGGGCCCTAATGCTGCAGGGGTCTCCACCGTACTCCATACATATAAAGTTGTGGTAGGGGGTTGTAATTTACTCGACAGGGATTGCTTTTGGTATTATATCATAGTATGAAAAACACATAAAGCACAGGGAAATTTAGAACCATCCCGAAATAATCAAATTTTTATTAAAATAAAAAATATAGGGGAGGGGGTGGCAATCCCTCCAGTACAACTTTGCACATATTACCTGCCCTGTTCGGCCAATTTTTCCCTGATTTGTTCTTCGTGCTTCTCTCTTAGTTGCTGGGCCTTCTCCAACCTAGCAAAAATTGTAATTATATTGACTTTCCCTTAAACCTTTTATTTCCAACGTACTTATAGAAGGGGCACATAATATTACCTAACAGGAACTTTATAATTTCCTTTACTCAAATTACCCTAACATAAAAGGGCACTGGACATGCGATATATGTTGATATTTTGACAGGGGGAAATTTGTAGTCAGTTTAGCTTGCTAATATTTGTCACATTTATTGGTAAGTTAATTCAATCAGTAGGAGGGGAGTGGGGTAAAGGGAGTATAGAGGGGGGGAGGGGGAATTGTTATTATTCTAGCTAGCTCACTTAATCAGAGTACATGAAAATCTGGTTATAACAAAGTTTGTTTGTGGTCCATATGCGATATGAGGAAACCATCCGATTAGATAAGATTGCCGAGCTCTTGGTGAAGCAAAACATGATCCGTTGGCGAGTCATGCAATTTATTTACCTTCTTAGTTATTTGTTTTAATTTTTTAAATGATAAAATAAACGAAAAAAGCTTTCTGGCGTTTATGAATGCAAATGAAAACAGAGATAAGATGTGTAAAAAGTTAAATAAAGAAAAAGAATATAAGAACATCTAATCGGATAAAGTAAAAAAATCATGATTATACAAAAAAATATAAAATAAGAGAACTGAAAACATATTTCCATTTTTCTCTCCTCCTTGGTGAAAAAAAACTGGAAAAAATTAGGAGGGGAAAACAAATAAAAAATTTGCCTGGGGGGAAAATATTAATCTTGTGCAGAATATACACCCTTGAAATATTGTTTCTCGTATTCATTCAAACAGATTAATATCCGGTGGATTAGAACCGGTTCTCATTCATACGAAAAAAAAATATGTCTGGCATCGTATTATAACCAGTTTTCTACTAATATAAAACTGGTTTTAATCTTTGTACATTTTATATCCGCGAAAAGCTGTCTATCTATATGACGATGCGAGAAATAAATAACTTACCTCTCTTGGATTCTGTCTCTTAATTCCGCCTCCTTCTCCTTAGTGTCATCACCGGTCTTCTTCAGGGTCTTTATCTAAAAAAAAAATATTTGCGCACTGATTACGAGATGTTACATTACACACCCCCCCCCCTTCCAGATATTTTTAAAGACTTACAAATTAATGCTCTGCTTATTAAGTCCACACACTACCTACAGCAACAGTTATTGTTCGTTTGACCTTTCTTGCTATTTTTCAGCTTCACTTTTATGGATTTTGTAATATTTATTTTTGTTCCTACGCTGTGTAGGGTTCCAGAACTCCATATTTAATATTTATTCTTTACCTTCTCAATTTGTTCAAGATGTTCCTTCACCTTCTTCATCATATCTTCCATCATCTTATCTCTGTTTTCATCAGCAGCCTCCAATTTCTCTGTCAGCTGAGACTCAGCCGCTGTTTTAGCTGCCTGTATAAAATAGCAACTTATACATTTTTGTGTGCTCTTAGCAGATTACAATATTTTGCATACCAACTTCCTCTTGTTTTCATCTTAAAACCAGCCAATGTAACCCCATAGAAATATGCAACGGCAACTTTAAGATGATTTAAGTCATTGAATCTAAGCCAGCAAAAATTGCAAAAATAAGCGACGCGTAAAATTGTACTTTCCAGAATGTCTTGAGGTGAAAAACGATAAGAGGTTGGGTGGAAATTCCTAATTAAAAGTAATTAAGGTACGGATTAAATACCTCCAATTGGGCTTCGATTTCTTTCTGTGCTTTGTCAATTTTGTCCATATGTTCAGAAAGTTTCTCCTTGATAGCCTTGATTTGTTCACTCCTGTTCTCCTCGGCTGTACTCAGCTTGTCACTTAATTTCTAGAAATATTAAAAAAATATTTTATGGAAAGTGATTTCATGAAATGGATCTACACTGGAAATTAGTTATCATTGTTTTTACTATTTAATCTTAAAATGGTCATTGAGTAAGTACTAGTAGTTTTCCAGTTCAAATTTCATATTAACAAAGAGGAAAATGTACTGATTCAGATATCTTATAGCACTAAGTGTTGGGTACATTTAGAAACATTATCAAAAATACATATTTATTTTCATCATCTTAGTTCAAGTTCACAGTAAACTAGATTATTTTTTATAATATCAATAATAGGTTTATAATAGTACTAAACACTTCATTCTAAAAGATATCTGGTACGTTTCCTCATTATTTGTCCGAATTTCTTATAAAAACAAAAAAAAACCAGTCGAGCATTATTAGGGTGTGGGTTTTTTTTTAATCTTGCATCTAATATCCTTTCTTCTTACCTCGGCAACTTTAGTTTTCATTTCAGTCTCTAATTCTTCTTTCTTCTGTTGGGCGATTTCCACCTTTGCAAGCTGCTCGGTCAGATTCTTCATCCTTCAAATAATAAATAGTATTAAAGATAATAAAAAGTAGAAATGTATTAAACTACCCTTATCGTTTTTATGCTTTTATAAAAATTGTTCCATTAACTTCTTTCCCAACACTTTATATTTGGAAACAAATTAACTAGCTATTTTACTTTATTTTAAGTATTGGAAGCGTAGCTATTCTAAGAGGATTTTAAGGAATAAAATAGATTATGATATTTATCTTATATATAGGATTACCTACTAAAGTAAAAAATAAACTCTTTAACTCCGGGGGGGGTGATGCTTATTGACATCTAAACCTAAAAGCAGTGAGTAAAATGGTCTAAATATTGAGCTAGATTCTTGAAACTTGGTACATAAGTCTAGTCCTATAGATACTATATATAAATGGCAAACAAATTAAAAAAATTTTATTTTAAGGTAAGGTTAAGTAAGAAAAACCCTGCGGATATTGGCGAAAATTGGGTTTATAGGCCTTTTTTGCCAAATTGATGTAGAAACTTGCCTTTTATTGTTTTTTCTTAGGTTTTTTTCCCTTGAACACACTGTGTCAAAACACAAGGACGTTATTTAAGATGATTCAGCAAATCGAGGACCGACCCCAGCGGGCTAGGTGGGTGGCTTGCAGGAGTAAAGTCCATTTTTTCTAAAGTTTTTGTGTCCTATTCAAATATAGTTTTTTTAAATTTTGGCCACAAACTTGCTGAATCATCTTAAATAATGTCCTTATGAATAGACATGATACAGTATTCAAGGAAAAAAATTAAAAAAAACAACAATAAAAAGTATGTTTTTACATCAAATTACACCAAAACAGGCCTAAAAATCCCATTACCGCAGGGTTTTATTACCAAACATTAAAATAAAAAAATTTGAATTTTTTTCATTTAGATGTAGTACATTACATATAGGACTAGGCTTATGTACCAAGTTTCAAGAATCGAGCTCAATATCTAGACCATTTTGCTCACTGTTTAAGTTTAGATGTCATTAAGCACCCCCCCCCCTTTGTGTTTTGGGGGATATAGCTTTAATTACAGACTTAAGGGTATGATACATAACAGGGTTGAATATCTCGGGTACAGGATGCCAGCAAACTTCCAGGTAAAAAACAATAATATTTTTATTTTATAAGACTAAGATATCCTATGGTAATACAACACAATATGCAAGTCAATTTCAGCATTAAGGTGCGATCCTGCAGGCAGGTCATGAACCTCCAAATCTCTAGCAATCTTTGAATGGCTCCTGTGACCGCATATTGTGATTTGGAAACTTCAAATCTTAAACTAAAGCTTACAAAACATGCCAAATTAAAATTTGGTTAAAATCCACCACAGTTTTCCCGCCGACGATGCCATGAACCGTAGCCGCCGCCAAAATTTATTATTTGAATTTAATAAAACTTTGCATAGAAATTTTCTGAAAAAAAGGAATAAAAATATTACTTTCGTCGACTGACTTTTAGTCTGAAAATCTTTATGAAACATAACCCCTACCAGTTGCTAGTGCCTTAATAACCCAACTACCAACACAAGGAAGATTTTCATACCTAAGGTTGTCTAAACTCTTTCTTCTATCCTCTGCCTCCTTTAATTTTCTATTTAGGCCTTCCTCGGTCAAAGGGGAAGAGGAGGGGGTGAGCTTAGGACCACTCTTAACAGCAGGGGAAAGTACCACGTCATACCTGTAAGATATATTTCATCATTCATAAGATTTTAAAAAGTCATCAAATGATTAAAATGAAATAAGATAGGTAGGTAGGTACTTTTTAAAGAAGTGCTAATCAAGCGAAAGTTTAAATTAAGTGGAGGGGGGAGGTTCTGACACATTTGCGTAAACAGTGATCATAACCTTTGTCTTTGGAGTGAGAGGATAGGTTATTTAACAAAAAAGTTTCCTTTTGGGATGTAGTTTCCCTATATTTAAAATTTTTTGGATTTGGCCTCAAGGTTCAGGTGCTCCAGGCCTACAGGTTGTCTCTAGAGTAAAATTGAAAAAAAAACCTATTTTTTTGTGAAATAACCAATCCTATAATCATTGTTTACGCAAAAGCAAGTGTCAGTGTATAAACATTGGCAAAAATCTAAGAATAATTAAATTTTGGGGGAATGGGATGTAAGGAATCAAAATATTTTCGTACTTTTATTAACTCCACTGCATGGACGTCCTTGTAAAGAATATACTGCTTGTGAATAAAAAGCCAGTTAAGACAAACGAAAACAAAATGAGATTCAATAATTCAGTTTTGTTTATTAATAAATTTGGTACCTCAAGCTACCCTCGTTGCCTTCGGGCTTAGTAGCAGCAGCTTCAACAGACGCCAACACCTCGGGAGGAACAACTATTTCAGGTGCTGCAGGCTTAGCTGGTGACTCTTTTTCTGAGGCTTCTTCTGTAGACTTCTCTTCCTCTTTGGGAGGAGGGACTTGGATAACCTCCTCAGCCTTGGGAGGAGTGTTCGCTTTATTGTCTCCTAAAAACAATTAAAGGCTTTGTCAAAATGCCATAAAATAGATACATTGCATCTAGTGAATATAGTGAAAAGGATAATATTATTGTATTGGATTTAGAATTTTTTTTTTAAAGCCAATATGACCATTTTAATGCTGAATATTCTACCTTATGAAAGATAAAACTTCAAATATTGCCAGACTTTAAACAATAATAAGCATTTGCCTTTAAGAAAACTTAGTGCTTCAAATGAAAAATACTTACCCTTCTCAGACTTAACAGGTGATTGTTCCGTCTTCTCGACCTGGGGTGAGGATTCCTTTGTTTTATCAGGACTAATCGCTCCTTTCTTAGGAGTCTCCTAAAAAATTACGTTAAGCGTTGTAATTACGACAGCAGGGGGGAGTTTCTCTTCAATCAAACAAAACTTTTAGAGTTAAGCTGAGAAACTGTATCTGGCGGCTAGTTGGCAGGGCCCACACCGTAGTCCTACAGCGTAGTATAGTGTATCTTTTGTCAACAGTTTTAGTCAATGCGCATTTTTGCCCAAATCCCGACAGAATCACGAATTTTAGTAGGTCTACAAAACATCATATCTTTGGAATTATTTAAGATAAATTAATATTTTTTTTTGCATAGACAATTTAATTGCCTTTGACCTTAATTATTGTTTAATTAAGAAAAAAAATATCTAAAAATCTGTATAACGGCAATATATGGTCTTAAATATACCCTAAAAATAGGCTATTTTGGATCACTTACTACAAGCTTAAAAATAATGATAGAACTATAAGC
>LS044524.1:1159-13183 GCA_900241095.1 Acartia tonsa | reverse complement strand
CCTCGGGGCTAAAAAAACTGGTTTTAATCTTATAATTGTACATTCTATATCTGCGGAAAGCTGTTTATAATACGATGTGAGAAATACCTAGAAATTATAAATGCATAGTCATACTATTCCATAAGAAAAAAGGGAATAGTAGCTTTCGCAATATTCCGTAAAATTGTAAGCAAGCTTCCAGTCAAAAGCGCTTATTAAGCCTAACTGTTCTTAATGTTGACCAAACGCATAATATAATTAAAAACATATGATTATGAACAAACAGCTTGGCCTAATAAGCGTATTTGACTGGAATCTTACTCACAACTTAACAGAATTTTGCGAAAACTACTATTCCCTTATTTCATAACAAAGTATATCAACTTTCTGGCCAATAATGTGGTCTTATTGTTCCTAAACAGTGTTACTTATGGTCAAATTAAAGGAGTTCTTTCATTGTTACCTTTTCAAATACGTCCCAATTATCGATCATGCCATCCTTCATATAAGTTTCGACCTCCATATCTTTCTTTGGAAAGTTCAGTGATACAGTATCAATATGATATTTCTTCTTCAGTTTAGCATCAGCTCCTAGAATTGAGTAGTTTTTAGTGGTTTAATCAAATACTAGGGTATGTATGTCTGAGTTAGCTTTCAAATGGAAATTACACAACACATTGCTTTACTGACACAAAATCTATCAACAATTTTACTAAACTTTAGGGAACCTCTTAAGTTTCCATTTTTTGTATCTCAACAATTTCATCTTTCTGTCTTTCTAGTCTTTATGGCATTAGGATCTATAGGACTAGTTCTATCTATCTATCTATACCTGTGTCAATGACATTTGGATCAGCTGATTCAGTATTATTAGGGCTGGTTCCAACCCAGGCATCTGTCTATCTATACATACATACCTGTATCAATGACATTTGGATCAGCTGATTCAGTATTATCAGCAGGACTAGTTCCAACCCAGGCATCTATCTATCTATATATACCTGTGTCCATGGCATTAGGATCAGCTGATTCAGTATTATCAGGACTGGTTCCAACCCAGGCAGGAATTTCTGACTTGGGGAAATCTTCGCCAGCATAACCAACCCTAGAAAATATACCTAATAGATAAACAACAAAGTTTTCACGTCTTGTTGAGCATAAATCTAGATAAATTAAGCAAGTTGTAATGTTTATTAACATCAACAATATATACAACTAAGCTTAATGGCTTAAACAATGGATCTCTAGAGACAGTCAGTTAAGTTTTATCCTCAGGTTATGGGATAGGGGATACAATTATGGGCGGGGATACAATTATGGGCTAGGTCTAGTCGCTTGTATTCTAAGACTATATTTATATTAGAATAAGCATAAGCAATAAACTAAATTGCTTTACATTTACTTGTGTTAAGCGGCAAATTCTCTTGGGAAGGTTAAGGTACGATCCACTATGTAGTTATAAACCTACTCTAGTCCTTCCTATAAGTAACCATAAATAATGTAAGCAAGAATCTTCACATCAGACACTTTCTTAATCTTCACATCCTGTTACCTTTATGTGTTAACGAATTTGTAGGTACGTGAGTCTAAACAAAGTATCTATACAAAAAAAACAGGGGTGTATATTCTGCTCAAGATTATTATTTTTTCTAAGCTGCAAAATATAGCCGGGGATTCAAATGCGGAATATACACCCCTGAAAACCCCTGTGATAATACCTGAGAGAGTAGTGTCCAGGATCAAACACCAGGGCTCCGACCTCATCACCTCCGTACACACCTCCAGACATTGTTGAGCAGCAGTTGGTACTTGCCTTCCCACTTGCACAAATCAGCAGTAGGTGCCAATATATATATCTGTAAACAGGTGTACAGTACACAATAACATTGTTCAACATGTACACAGATACTATTTCTACACACCCTAGAGTATAAGTAGGCAAAGTAGTAAGTACGACATTAGGGTGTCTCAAATTTAAACTTGCAAGATATTATATATGACAATTTATAGGGTGTATCAAAATGTTGCATAAGAACACATATTTGTGTTAGGGTGTTCTATATTTTTTTGTGATAAAAAAATTTGAGACACCCTAATTGATGTTGTATAATTACACTCACACCATCAAATAATACTTTTATTATTATTGTTCGAACATTTATATTTCAGTTTTTCATAAAGGTTTTGTAAGCATTGCTTTGTAGTTTTTTTTTATTAATTTATGTAAAGTTATTTTTATGGTAATGAAAAAAATTAAAAGAAAATCAAATAAAAAGAATAGCAGTGATTATCTGATATGATTTACTTCAATAATTTTTAAAAATCTTATTATTTCATTAGAACTTTAAGAGGCTAAGTTTGTTGTATCATTTTTATTATCAAAAGGTTGCTTAAGAATTTTTTAAATAAAAATTCTAATGAAATAATAGGTCTTTGGAAGTTAGTAATTTCACACTTAATAATTTTTAGTATTATTTTGAATTACTAGAAAATGACACGTAATAATTTCTATTAAGTTTTTTTTTATTCTACAAAAAGATTTTACTATCCCTAAAGGGTTAAATTAGAACAGTAAATATGCTTAAAAATTTGTATCAGAAGATTAAATATTAAGAAAAAAAGATAAATAAAATCTACTAAAAGAATTTCATAATATACAAAAAAAAACATATAAGCTTAACTCACCCTAAGTTATTTGTTAAGCATTAAAAAGAAGACTTTTCTAAAAATTAATAATCAACACATATCCAAGTATTAATAAGTAATAATTTCAAATATAAAAAGAAAAGTTTTAGTAAACACGTAATTATTAAAAACGATGATTAAAAATCTTGGAAAGGAAAACGTTGGGAGAACGGAATTATTGTTATAATTTTATTGATTTGGCCAAATAGTTTTTCACTGGTTACAATTTTATCAAGGATTGTTTTTTCTATTTTGCGCTTATTATAAATTCTAATAAAAAACACGAATTTTGTATAGTATGTAGCTATAAAAATTATTTTGTACAACAGGAAAATTATTTAAAAGTAGATGAACAATCTTGTTACTAGGATTGGGCCAGATATCCGGCCATTTTCAATATAAGGCCAGATACCGGATATTGAAACTATCAGGATACCAGATATCCGGATGATTTTAAAGCCGGATATCCGGTTAACCGGCCGGATATCCAGTAATTTGCCGGATATCGAACGTTGACCGGATATTCGGGCGGAAACGGATATCCGGCATTATAAATCAGCCAGATATCCGGTGTCTGGCCAAAAAAGTATCCGGCCCAACCCTACTTGTTACTATGAATATAAAAAAGGGTTAAAATTAAAAACTGATGTAACTGTAATGGTGGGTTTATTATCATTATGGCTGGATGAAGTAGGATGATATACCAGAGTAGATTTACATCTTGGCGAGGGACATTATTTTAGGTCAGAGGTCAAAGGATACTCATAAGAGGTCAAGGTATGGTTTGCTGGTCGCCAAATTTTAAAGGTCTGGAATAATGAAGGAACAATTTGCTGGATTTTTACTCATGCAATTTTGTGGATATTTTTAAAATTATGCTCTACATAATATTTACAAAATTGTCCTCTAAAATATGCAGGGAAAATGAGGAATAAAAATGTGGCACTGGTTAAACCAAAGTATGAACAGTTTTATGGAGTGGGGAGGGGGCCAAATAAAAGGGGTGTGGTAGCATGGATTAGAGGAAGTAGTCTGGCGTCTGTCTGGTGACATGGGGCTCACCCCTGCGGGGCGCCGGGTCAAACTGAAGGAAGGAGTATTTCAATGTGTCGTCCAGCTCCATTATAGCCGCCTAAAAATAGAAAGATAATAAATATATAAAGTCCAAATGATCAATCTCTTATTTGGACCAATAGTAATACTTTGTAGTCCAGGAAGGAAGGGGGACAATAGAATGTTTTTTTACACTAGTCCCCAAAGTTTTATAATGATGTTTGCTTATTCGTTGGCTTAGTAATTTTGGGTTAGTTTATTAAGCTGAGTGTCGAAACGTTTTATTTAACCAATAAACAATTGGTAATTTGTTTATCAATAATGGGGATGTACTTAAATTAACCGTCCATTGTCTTATCCCTTTAGATCCTTGGTATAGGTAGTCAATATTGATAAAATAATAGCAATTGGTTGGAGAATTTTAAGGAAGCGATTAAGGGGTAGGTAGGTTGTGCTAAAATTCCGTGAAGGTGTGAGTTTAATTTTAAAATAGAAGTTCTAAAATTTTGTATGGCAGTTGCTTAATATAGTACAATATAGTTCATATCCACGTTATACCCCATTAAAGCAACTGCCATGCCAAATTTTGGAGTTCTACTTCTATTTAAATTCTTAAACTTACACCTTTACGGAATTTTAGCACAACCTACCAGGCTACCTCCCCCTTTGTCGGCCATTATTTTAACCCTGTCAACATATAATAGGCTTTCCTTGACAAAACTATTTTAAAGGTTATATAGGTAAAACATTTGCAGTTAATATTGACAAATAAATCTATCAACATACAAAGCAAATGACTTGTAGAGCAGCTTTACTATAATCAACCATAATCACCTGGTTTCCACATCTGTAACAGTAGTTGGGGGCAGAAAATATTGTTACAACATTCTTATCATGTGACCAGTTATATCCTTCCATTACCAGCTGATGAGCTCTAGATAGATAGATAGTTAGGTATATACATAGATAATATTAAACAACATTCTTATCATGTGACCAGTTATATCCTTCCATTATAAGCTAATGAGCTCTAGATATATAGATAGATATTAATTTAATAAAGGCATACAATTTTTAAAATCATATTTTTAAAAATTACACTTAACGTGAAAGAAGTATATCTTGGCGTGAAGTATCCTTAAAATAAAGTAACAGTTTATTTGTACCAAAGGATCTCGCTAACCGCTGATCCGATATGGTTCTCCTTTGCAGGATAGCTTCTCATAGATCCTGGGAAGGTTTATAAATATTTTAGGGGAGGGTGTCATCACCCTCCCAAGAGAAATCGCCCATTGAAAAAAATCCCCTCCCCCCAATTTTTTTTTTTAAATTCAATTTAAAAAAGGTGACGGCGTGACTTCTCCCTTCCCCCCCTAAAAGAAAAAAAATTTCTTCACTTTTTCTTTTTAAAATCTAGAATAAAAAATTTAAGTTATTGAATTCAACTCCTCTCTTCTTAAGAGCCTCTAAATGACGTAGCTGATATTGTTGTTTAAAGCTTTGATCTGCTATCTGTAATTGTGACTAACCTGGAAACCAGAGTCAGACCATTAGAATGGTTGAAAGAGTCTGAAATATCCTGTCCAAATGTGTAGCCGGCACCACGGGGAGAAATGCCCCAGCCTCCTCTGTTATTAACATCATGTTCCAAAGTTTACGCGCGCAAAAAAACGAGCAAATCATAAATTTGTGCTTTGAAGAAGCATGTAAAAACTGTGCATTCATATCAAAGCTCTTAAAATGACAAATTTACTTCAGGGATCTTAAGGGATAAGACATGGAACGATAAATTGATTTACATGAGAAAATTATCCTTTCTAAAGATTATATTTATTAGGTAAAAAGCTTTTGCACTTCTAGTCTAGTACAAACCTGTAAAATTCAATGATATGTAGTAACCAAAGGCTTTAAGCCAACGAATACGACATCAAAGTTTTAAAACTTTAGGGGTATCAGTGAAATTTAGACTCAAATGTCCTCTTCCTCCCAGATTACACTTGTGAGAATAGCAATCTTATTATACACCATTTTGACCATACATAAGTAGAATCTGTATGACATAGTAATAGGCAAAATACAAGTAGACAATTTTTGAGTAAACCTCAGCCAGGGAGGGACATTAGGCTGTTTATTACACTAGTCCCCAAAGTTTTGTAATAATGTTTTCTTATTCGCTGGATTAACAACCTTGAGGAATTCATTGAATTTTAGTTGGTTGGTTTAATAACTTATTAAGTGTCCAAACGTTTCAACCACTAATTGTTATCTACAGAAGGGGTAATTTTGAGTATTATCATTGGGAATGTATATAAATTTATCGGCCGTTGTCTTAACCCTTTATATTCCTGGTAATACTAGATTGCAGCTATTCTATACAAATGTATGCACGACCTTGTTCTAATGAGCGTAAATATTGAGGAACATTCCTGTCATCTGGATCAGACCAGAGTAGGTCGCACATGGGACCCTCGTGGGGTACTTCTTGCAATCTAGATAGATAGATAAAATTAAAATAGATAGAGAGCGCAGCAAGTAAAGTATTCAGGGGTGTATATTCTGCACAAGATTCATTGTCTACCCCCGGCTGTATAATATTTTATTTTTCTCCCTTCTTAGTTTTTTTTCCTATGGAGGGGTTAAAATGGAAAATGTTTTTAGTACTCTTTATTTTATTTACTTTTGTTACCCCTCCCACATAGTTTTCTGGATTTTTCCCCCAAAGGAGGGGAAATAATGTTTTCAATACTCTTAATTTTTTCACCCCCTCCCCCCCTTTAGCAAGGTATCCCTTATACACACCTTGAAATACTACAATAAGCTAATAGAAGCCATTAGCCATATTTAATTGATAGAAAAGTCGACAACTAAATTAATGTTTTAATCATACACTAAAGGGAATTTTGTTTGTCAAACCTTAAAACACACAAAAAATTCTTCGCTACAATTTTTGACATCTATCTTATAAATCGCTTAATAAAAAAAAATTTTGTTATTGTTACTTACGAGAATTCAACTGAACTGCAAATGAAGCTTACCTGTCAAGGGCACGAATATGATCAAGACTGTCGATGCTGGGACTCAAGCCTCCGTGCAGACAGAAGATCTAAAAATTATGGACATAATTGAGATTTTTAAAATATTTGGTGAACAGTTAAAAAAAATTATCTCATTTCTTGAAGTTTTATCTGGACTTTTCAACCCATAGTTTAGGTCTTAATAATGGGTAATTTTGTACATCATCATTGAGAATGTAATCCTTTTATAAAAGTAAAAGGATGTTTCGGGGAAGTGTGTATCTGTCTGTATTTACCGAAAGATCTTGCTAACCGCTGAACCGATATCGTTCTCCTTTACCATGTAGTTCCTCATGGGTTCTGGGAAGATTAATAACTATTTAGGGGGGAAGATACCATCACCCTCCCAGGAGAAATCGCCAGTAGAAAAAAAAGCTTCACTCCCAACCAAAAAAAGTTTACCTGGCTATCAACCAAGGCTGTCAAAGGAAGATAGTCGAATAAATCTGTAAAATATTTCCAAACATTGGCGTTGCCATACTTTCTCAGACACTCGTCGTAAAAACCATACACCTAAACATAACAAAATATAGGTTATATTTATAAAATGTGTTCGATAAATTGATTGGGTTCTCTAATAAAGAAAGATACAAAAGATTACGTCTAAAGCTAATTAGTTAGCCTCAAAAACTGCCAACCAATGTAAGTTTAAATCGATAGGACGATTATAATATGCATGTGAACGCTTATATTTAAAAAAATATACCTGAGTGATCTGCCTTGACTCGTGGTTGCCGCGCAGGATGGTGATCCGGTTGGCATAACGGACCTTCAGGGTAACCAACAGGGTTACAGTCTCCACAGAGTAGTAACTAAAAAAATATGATATTTAAGTTGAACTTCATGAATATTGTTTCAGGGGTGTATTTATATTCTGCACAAGATTTATTTTTTCCCTGCTGCAAAATATTTCATTTTTTCTCCCCCCAAGATGAGGGGAAAATGGAAAAATTTTTCAGTAATCTTTATTTTTTCCCCCTTCCACATATTTTTCTTGTTTGTTCTTCCCTTTAGCAGGATATCCTATGCAGAATATTATACACCCCTGTTTGTTTTATAAAAATATAATACTCCAGATGACCAATTTGACACAATAACCAGTCAAACTTAAAAAAAAATTCCTTGCAAACTAAGTTTTTAATTGTATATAGGTACAATGAAATTCTATTTCCCTTTCGACAGACAATCTTAGATCAATTTTAATAAGCAAAGATTCACCATAAGAAATTCAACTGTTTATAATAGACTTAAGTAGGAGAATTGAAAATAGCTGCATTATTGTACCAAAATGTGTAGTACTCTTTCTAACCAAAAACAAAGTCAGAATGTAACTTCCTTATCGGTAAAAAGCACAGCAACAAAAAACTAAAGTTCCATCTTAACAAGCGGAAACCACAGATAACTTAAGTAGTGCCCGAAAAATGTAAACAAGAACTTACCCACGATCGACATAGTCGCCCATGAACAAGTAGTTGGTGTCGGGTGACTTGCCGCCGATCTTGAACAGCTCCATCAGGTCGTGGAACTGGCCGTGAACGTCACCGCACACGGTCACCGGGCATTTGACCGCCTAAATAATAAGGTTGTTTTTTATATGACCACATGTATAAACTGTAACTTATCCCTACCTATACCGAGAATTAATGTTGTAGAAAAACAAAAAAAATAAGTTCAATATTGAAGGAGGGGACATTGGGCTGTTTATTGTACTAGTCCACAAAGTTTTGCAATGACGTTTTCTTATTCGTAATTTTAATATCTTTGGGGACTTTTATTGAATTTTTATTGTTTGGTCTATTAAGATAAGTATCAAAACATTTCAACCACTAATTGTAATCTACAGAGGGTGTAACTTTATGTTTCATTATTGGGGAGGAACATCTATCGGCCATTGTCTTACCCCTTTAGATTTCTGGAAATCATAAAATAGAAGGATATTTACTCCATAACCTTTACTGTTAAAATATCCCTCAGAATTAAAGCTTTGAAATTTTCTGTAAGATTTTAACAATCTTTATAAGATGGTTTCAAGCAACTGTCATGCACAATTTTTGCGTTCTAACCCTCTTTTTAGGCACAAGAACACATAACTTTACGAGAAAATGAAAACACCCCCTTTTCATGGCTTATGACCAACATACAATTATGAATCCACACTACAATGTAGCTAAGCAAATAATACAGATATTGAACACTGACCTGAACATTGCTCTCCTTCGACAAGATTTCCTTCGCCTTCTCACACAATACTTTCACCTAGGAAAAGTAGTTTTATAAATTTTCATGTTTTTAAAATTATACCTATTATAAAAGTCAATCTTTCCAGAATTTTTTCTATTTATCAATAATACAGATGGGTACATCTGCACAAAAACTTTTCCCTAGCCGCAAAGAAAAAAAAATGGGAAATCAATCAAGTAGAAACCGCTCCACCCCACACACTTTTCCTATTAGGGTATTCCATGTAGAATATACACCCCTGTATCAATATGAGTCTATCTTTATGTCTATCTGACTGAGTTATCTATCTTCATGTCTTTCTATCCATCTTTTAATCTACCAATCTTTATATATTTGTCATTTTTTTTCTATCTATCTACATGATCTTGTGAGAGCTGTTAATACACCATAGACTGAGTATTAGTAATCTATCTGAATGTCTGTCAGTCCATCTTTTTATCTACCAATCCATCTATGTGTATTTATCAATATTTCAATCTATTCATCTATCTACATGATTGTCAGAGAGCTGTTAATACACCATAGACTGAGTATTAGTAATCTATCTAAATGTCTGTCAGTCCATCTTTTTATCTACTAATCCATCTATGTGTATTTGTCAATTTTTCAATCTATTCATCTATTTACATTTTTGCACTCCTTAAAGCTGAGTAATCTCTCTATGTCTTTCTATCCATCTTTTAATCTACCAATCTATCTATATTTGTCAATTTTTCTATCTATCCATCTATCTCATATTAGTTGTATATACCTGATTTTCCGAGAGCTGTTTGCACTCCATAAGCTGGGTAATCCATCCCTCCAACTCCTTCATTGACGATTTCTCGTCTGGGTTCATTTTGTCTGAAAGTTGCAAAAAAACTTGATTAGGTATCATTTTATGCAAAGAAAATATCACAATTAATTTACAATATTTTTCTACCTATTTATGAAGTAAAATCATAATGGAAAAATATAAAAAAGATTCATTTTATAATAAAAATATTACTACGGAAAATAGTATTTAAAAAACGGTTATTTCTTATACTAATCCCTGTAAAGCAAATTCGGTATTTTTTAGAGAAGTTTTTAATGATTCAATACTAATAAACCAGAATATCACAGCATTTGATAATAGTAAATACATACTACAGATAGCTTTAATTAATCTGTATGTAATTGCCCTATTCAAGTATATGTACAAAAATACTGAAAAACATAGCGTAGAGATTGCAGAAAATTAGGGGGGAGAGGGTGGAAAATATACGCCCCTAGTAAGATCTTGTTAATATAGATTCGAATTATTAACAACCAAATTTTCTCTTAATCCCCCTCGCCTTATCCCCGATTATTCAGACGATTTAACAATTTATTTCCCTATATATTTAAACTGACTAAAAATAGAAAAATCATAGAAAACTTAAAAATAATAGAGAATAGTTTAACAACGCTATTTTGAACTACTTCTTGATCTAGATCTTGAACGACTTCTACTTCGAGAACTGCTTCGTGAGATGGACCGAGATCTACTGCGTGACAATGACCGAGATCTACTGCGTGACAATGAACGTGACCTACTTCGTGAAATTGATCTTGATTTACTTTTATGTCTGCTACTAGAACGGCTCCTTGATCCACTTCTTGATGAAGATCTTGAAATACTTCTGGACCTAGAGCGACTTAAAGATCTTTTGGTAGGCTCTCCATTTGTCAAACTCTTGAAATCTTTCTCAGGCGAAGTGGTAGGATTATTGATAGTAGTATCGTCATTATTTAAGGCAGTTATGGGGTCTTTTTTGCTGCTACATTGTGAATCATCATCATAAGCAATCTTTCTTTTCACAGGCTTGGTAACTTTAGATGTTGTAGGCTTATCAGCATCACATTTTTCGTCCTGGTCTAAAATTTTATACTCTAATACTATTTCATTTGGAGGAGGTGTAAAAAGGGGGTTTATTAGCTTTTGACGCTTGCCGCTAGTTGAACTAGGAGTGGTGGCAGCAGCAACTTTTCTTTTTCTTCCCTTTTTTGGGGTTATTTCAGCTTCAGTTGAATGGTCTGGGTTAGCAACTTGATATGCTTTATACAGAGTTTTGTTGATACGAATTTTCACATAACTATCAATTCTTTTAAGCTTAAAGTGTTCTCGAACCTCATCCATGCCCATTTCTAAGATAGCTTTACTAGGCGGTGGGGGTGAGTTTTGTTTAGCCTTTGTGCTGGAATCTCTTTTCCCTTTTCTGGATTTAGTGTTAGAATCTTCCTTTGTTGCTTCATTAACCTCAAAAGTAACTTCTTTCTTTGGAGTTTTCTTGTCAGCTAGTTTATCATGATCTGTTAATATAGATGTTGTCTTGCCATTAGATTTGTTTTTAGAAGTTTCTTCAGCCTTTGAATTTGATGTTCTTCCACTAGAGCGCTTTTCCTTTGAATTATCTTTTTTAGAAGTAACTTCAGTGGCATTGTTCTCATTAGAGTCCTCATTGGAAGCTGCATTTTCCTTTGTTTCTTGTAATATTGGTTCGTCTTTAGAGGTTGTATTTTCATTTGTTTCTTTTTTACTTTCAGTGCTTTCTTCGCCCTCATTCTTTGAGGATTCTTCTTTCTTTGAGACTTCAATCTCTGTAGGGTCTTTTTCTGCCACACTCTTATTTTCAGGCTCTTCATTTTTAATATCCTTAACTTCATTGTTTTCTGTTTCGTGGTTAGAAACTATATTGCCGGTTTCTTTTAAATCTTTTGCATGGTCTTTTATAGAAGTCTCAGTGTCTTTGGAATCTTCATTACTATTTTCCTTAGTGTTAGTACTTTCATCTGATTTTATACTGGTAGATTTTTGTATTTCATCATTGGCGGATTTTTCAACTTTATCAGATGAATCTTTATCACCATCTAAATCAGTTTTGTTGGTTTGTAAGCTTGAATTGTCATTTGCGGTATCTTTTGGGACTTCTGGTTGTTTGTAAACCCTTTCTCCAACATATCTTGTACACAAACTGTTGAACATCTTACT
>LS044522.1:8357-23181 GCA_900241095.1 Acartia tonsa | reverse complement strand
GAGAATAGCTATTCTAAAACCCACAAAGTATATATCTATTTTTATATTTTAATAGTGTCAGCTTCGCTTTTAATATTGCTGTCATCCTTGTTTTATATATGACAATATATTAAGAAATTATATGGCATTAACTCACATAATGATAAAAAATATGACAATGCTCACATTAAATGGTAAATAAAACACTAGATTTAGACAATAGTTATACAAAATAGGGTTGAAAGTAAAGAAGAAAGGCAATTTTTCTCACGCCATAGCGCACAGAAAATCCTCAATTTTCGGAGGGTAAGGGTACCGAAGGTATAGGCACCGCAAGGTTACGTAAAATTAACCCTTTTCTGTTTTTAATTTATTTTTACAAGGTGGGAAGGGGGCTTTCTTTGCTCTCTTGACAATTAGTGGAAATGTACCAGAAGTTTTGCTATGAAAATCGCTACAAAGCAAGACCTGTTTTAGGTCGGGTCAGTTAGTTAATAAGGATACTTTTTACGTGGTGGTGTTCTTTCAATAAAGTTATAAATTTGTTTAGCAAAATTCTTGATAAACTTTTTCATAACAAATTGCTGTACTCTCAAGTATGTGTCTTTTGTTCATTATGGGGTAGGAAATTACAATCGTCTACTTTCGAAAATAGGCTAGATCCTGCCTAATACTTGGAATTTCTAAAAATAATATCTTGGGGTTCCCAAGATCACATTGGACACAGACAAACATTAGTTCCTTAAATCGGCACACAAACTATAATCTATACTTTAGTTTATAGGATATTTTTAAAAGCGAAGCTTTTTTATATTTAGGGTAGCACCATCAGTCCGTACGTTATTTCGTAACGGCGAGCTCTTTTCGTTAATTTTGACATGATATAGTTGTCCAATCGATTTTAAACTCTGCATGATGATTCCTATAACAAATAGGCGAGATTTAGGAAGCAAAGCTTTTCTTTAATCGTAACCAGAAAGTCTGTACGTCCATTTAGAACATACTGATTTTTTACCTTTTTGACAACAAATTTTTTATGTTATAATTATCCTACTCATCTGATTTTTAGAATACTTTTTACTATTACCACAAGGTACAATATTATAAGCATCTTTAGAATCAAGTCCAAAAATGTAAGTATATTCTTAAACATTATTCTGTATTTAAGCAGCTTTGCAACAAATTTGCTAAATTTCTGAATTTGCTTTAATCGTTGTTATTTTTTGCGGCTTTATGAAAACTCTACATATGGCTTGACCATATGAATCTTGCTCAGTTAGATTTTGAATTCTAAGCCAATTAAAATATTAAAATATCATGTGACTCAAATATTTCATTCTTAATTTAACACCTTTAGGAATTGAGAATATTCATAAAAAAAAGATTTAACGATAATGTGAATACGGGCAGGGATGTAGGGACCATTACACCAGTCCCCAAAGTTTTATAATAACGTTTCTTATTCGTTTACTTAACAAATCTGGGAACTTTTATTGAATTTCAATTGGTTGGTTTAATAAGTTGAGAGTCCAAACTTGTCAACCACTACTTGTAATCTACGGAAGTGGAACCATGGGATGTACATCAATTTATCTGCCATTGTCTTATCCCTCTAGATCCCTGCCACGGTCTGAGTGTAGCTTATTCATTAGAATTAACCTTAAAATTGCAACTATTGCTTCAGTTGCTTTCGAAATATTCTTTAACATATTTACAAAACATTCATCCAGTTTAATTGCATATAGAAAATTCTCAAAGCATATAGGCCCCCACAAAAATTGTACAATGGAAAATTTAGGAGATCAACTTGAAAGCAATTCCACAGTTCCGACTTCCTTTTTGGTTCATCATGAGGTTAGTTTTAAATTTTGGATATCTTTCTTTATATTTATATCAGCGGTTGCGCCACTAAAATCTAGGCTATCTATGTATAATCGAAAGTGAATGGGAAAGCATTGAAACAGCCTAAAACCATCCCGGGACCTATGTGAAGCTTTACTAAAATGAAGAACTCGGTCGTTTAAGTAGATCTAAATCTTAACCTGCTGACAATAAAGTTTATCTTCTTTTTATAATGAGATTTCGAATTACATACATATATCAATCAATCTAATTATGTGTGAATAATTTAATGCTTTATAGTTATATTTATCATCTATCCAACTATATTTAGGATTATATTTTTATCTAATATCCATCTATTTGTGTCAATCTATTTTAAGAATAGATTTTGTGGTTATAGCTGCAACTATAATTTTCTTAATCATCTATTAAACTATCTATTACTTAACATTCATCTATCAATTAATTTATTCATTTATGGATATATATATTGTTAATAGATGTAACTATAGTTTTATATATAATTTATCCAACTATCTATTTCTCTAACATCCATCTATCTATCAATCTATTTAGGTATGGATAAATTTTGTGGTAATATCTGCAACTATAGTTGCCTCTAACATCAATTAATTTATCTGTTGGATTATCTATCTATTTATCTAACTATCTATCTATATCAATCTATCTATGTTAGATTCGGTGGTTTTAACTGCAACTATAGTTTTCTTTGTCATCTATCAATCTATCTGAGATTATCTATTTGTATAAGATACATCTATCAATTAATCCATTTATGTATAGGTAGCTTTGGTAGTAATATCTGCAACTTAAGTTACATCTATTATCAATTAAATTATCTGTGGGATTATCTATTTATCTAACATCCTTCTTTCTATATAAATCTATTTAGGTAAGGATAGATTTAGTGGTTACAACTGCAACTATAGTTTTCTTTGTCATCTATCGAACAATCAGAGAGCTTATCTATTTATCTAACATTCATTTCCTTGTATAAATCTATTTAGGTATGGATAGATTTAGTGGTAATAGCTGCGACTATGGTTCTATGTATTATCCTGTTCATCATCTACCAAATGATTAAAAAAGAGGAGGTATGATTCTTCTCGATGGACGTACTGATATTTCATGTTTCGTATAGAGTGTCTTTGCTCAGGGATCTAAGGGGATAAGACAATGGCCGTTTAATTGATGCACATACCCAATGATGAAACACAAAATTACCCCTTCTGTAGATTACAACTAGTAGTTGAAACGTGTTGACTCTAAACTTAATAAACCAACCAATCAAAGTTCAATATAAGCCCCCAAAGTTGTTAAACCAACGAATAAGATAACGGTATTAAAAAACTTTGGGGACTCACTTTGAGTTACAATTCCTAATTCTAAACTAAACCTTAAACTTGGGATCATAGCTATCTGCTATATAGGAACATAAAGAACAAACAATTCCTAAATATTAAAAAAAAAATTGAAAGGTTTCGAGATAATTATTTATATATAATCTCGATAAATATTTCAGATTGTCCCACCAATTTACTTCATGAAGAATAGGATACAAGCCATCAGAGATAGAAAGAAGGTCATCAATAATTATAAAATAATATTAACAAGGATACGAACATTCATAAGTAGCGAAGTGCACATATAGAAACTAAATATACGAATGGACCTTAAGCTTAATACAGATATGCTTAATACAAAAATATACTTTGAATTTATATAGAATTGGTGGATATTGAGGGATTCTGGCACAACCTTATACCAACAAATTAATTCGGAAAAATCACGAAATTTGTACGGGTTTTACAGCGGTTGTTGAGAGCAACACATCGGAAAACTGACGACCTCTACATTTGCCCCCCGAATATTATATTTGATTTATTTCGCTTGTCGGTTATACCTTATTCCTGGGACTAAACTAGCAATATTCCAGTGTCAGAATATCCACGAATTCTACAGATTCTTTTTTAATTTTCCTATATTTCAGAAAGAATCTGATGAAAGATGGAGAAAAATAATGTCCGAAGAAGAATAGTCCCTTAATTTAGAAAATAATAATTTATCAAGAAAATAGATTAAAAAAAATAATGTTTTATTTTCTTAATATCCTTCTATAAAAGTAACAGGATGTCTATCTGTCCGGATTTACAGAAGTAGGAAAAATCTTAGCTATAAAACTTAGAAAAGAACACAAGTTTTATACATTACATTGTGTATTAAATTAAAATACTAAAACATACATAAATTTTTTTAAGATAAAATTATTCTAAGATGATTAGAATCCCTCTGGCTCTGCATACTGAAAATAAAAAAGTTGAAGTTTAGTGTAAAGCGTGAGGATATTTAAGATTAATATTCTTAGTGACTAGTAAAAATAGAAGGGATTGTAATACTCCATTTAACTACATTTAGAAGCATCTAGTAAGCCAATAAATGAGATATTATTTTCCAAATAGCTGTCTTTGGATCAGTAGATTTATTACTCTTAATGTTCAATCAGATAAAATAACACCAGTCCAACTTTTAAAAAAATACTGGCATCCGAATATTTTTCTGTTTAGCCACGTTTAATCAAATCCTATAATACATACGACTAAACTTAGGAATGAAATAATTTCCCTAAACAATTATGTATGGGTTACTTAGTAGATGAAATGAAAAAAAATTGAACACTTTCTGATCAATAATGTGGACAGATTTGTCAAATACTTTGGTCCTATTGGTCTTATCTAAGTATTGATCATAGACTTAACATTTATTAGATAAATGATAGGTCAATTGAGAGGAGTTTACCTCCAATAATTCTCTAATATTTCTGGTAAGAAGTTGGCTAGGTCTGGAGAACTGTCTGGAGATATCCTGTTGGATTTTCAGGATTCTAGCATCTGTTTGGCTGGAGGCTTCACCTTGACATAATAAATAAACCATATAAGATAAATAAGTTAAATAAGATCTTAAAATTATATTATTTTCAGAGTAACTTCTTCTTAGTCTTTGCTTTGTCAATTCGATAAATTACCAAAATATTTAAAAACCAACTAATAACATCTTGATAAAACTTTGGGTACCACCGTAATTAACAGACCGATGTCCACTCCCTCCCTGCTTTTGCCAGTAAAACCATTGGTTATCATTATTAGATTAATAAATCTATATTCCCCATGTTGGGGACCTTTTTCATCTGCTAGCAAATTGCTTTCTGTTTTTTTAAAGAGACTTGGCTGTGTTAATATTCACGACGCTATTGGCTGATTTTCAAAGACCCAATTAAAGTCGGTACAGGGTGTTTTGGGTGGGGACATTCAGTTATTTTAACTATTTCCTCTATATTGTTTTACTCTAATATTGTACCATACCTGAAGCAGCTGTAGCATCAGCGTCAGCGCCACTGCCATAATAGTCCACACATTCAGGAACATCCTTTGCATTCTTGCAGATTCCGCTGGTTCTGTCAAATACTTTGCCGCGCCCACAGCCCGCCCTGCGCGGCTGACCTAACATTGACAAAGATTATTGCGGCAAAAATGTTGAATTTTTGTCTTATTCCTTCAAATTCATGTAATCAAAAAGACGTTGTACTCTAGATGATAAATAAACATTTATATACTATATATGATGTCCCCAATGAAGATAAATAAAGGAAAAAGTAGGTTGCGGGTGAAATCCATAAAGGTGTGTGTTTTAAGGCTTAAAAACAGTAGTAGAACGATAATATTCACTAAATATGTGTATTCCTTAATGAAAAGAACTAAAGACAAAAAAATTTTTAAGTTAAAATTTAAAAAAAATATAGAAAAAATCATTGAATGCTTCGCCAATGTCAAACTGACAATAATAACAAACTTGACAATTATAAAAAAATTTGATTGTCCATGGTAATTCTGTATTATATGATAAAAATTAAATTTTGTCAGCTTGACATTAGCAAAGCTTTTGGGGAATTTTTCAGGTTTATTAGCATATTTCATGTATCGTTAACTTAAAAAAAAAATTTTTGTCTATAATTCTTTTCAATATAGAATACACATATTTAATGAATATTATCATTCTACTACTGTTTTAAAGCATTAAAACACACACCTTAAAGGATTTTACCCACAACCTACTTTTCCCTGTACCATTTCTGTAGATTAAAATTAATGGTTGAAACGTTCGAACACTCAACTTAATGAACAAACCAATCAAAATTCACTGATGTCCCTAAAGTAGTTAAGCCAACGAATAAAAAAATGTTATAAAACTTTGCAGACTAGTGTAAAAAAACAGCTCTTTGACCACTTTCTGATTATCGTACCTGTGGTCAAGCACATGTAGAAGAACCTGCAGTCCTTGGGATCTGGATGTCTGTCATGGTCGCCAAATCTGAGATGAACTCTGTTCTCCAGGGCCTCCTGTTGGGTCAACTTGGGATTCGGACACCTTTGAAACAGTTGGTTAGGCAACAAGGTGAAATCAAGAAAACCATACATAAGTAGCGAAAATCTTGGATAGACAAACGAATAAAGTGAATTTTCAAGCAAAGTATCAGTGGTTTTTAAAAAAAAAGAGACGTAGTACGAGTAAGAATTACATAAGAATATAGAGACATATTGAGAACAAGAGAAAATTAAGAAATCTTTCTATATTATAAATGTTTATATGCCTTTTGTTGCATGACAAAATCATCGATATATCTTCAATAACACCAGAGAAATTCAAAATAAGTAGAAAATAAAAAAATAAGAAACATGTTCTTTGGACCTAAAACACCAAATATAATAAGAATTCGGTTTTTAATAGCAGCCGAGTAAGCTCAATTTCCCCTATAGTGTTACAGACGGACAATGTGAATGATAGGGTAGCTTTGCTAAAAAAACCTACACCCTTTTTACCGATTCAAAAATAATGGGGAAAGGGTGTTCTGTGACCGCTGTCTACTTTAAGGGAAAGCGCCACTCTCTTATCTTACTTGAATCCCAAGAGATCTTCAGGAAGACAGCCAGGTCTCAAAGCCTCATCAGCCCAGGCACAGATTTTCTGCTTAGGATCAAATACTAGCCCTTCAGCACATCTCTCAAAAGAAGCTTTGTCATCTCTAGAATAATTAAATATTTTTGAGTAAGGGATGCAACGACGTCAAAGCTTTATTTTTGTGGTGGTAAATAAGGGGTTTCAAAACTTTGAAAGGGATAATCACCCATCCTCCCAATTTATGGAGACACTACACAAATCGCTTAAATTTTTGCAGCTTTCATCATGTAGCCCTTAATTTATACCAATCAAGTAAAATTTTACATTTTATACTAAAATGTGTAACAAAAGTGGTATTAATTTGATGATTTATATTTTGATATTCGTTGAAAAGTGTCTGTAATACGATGCTTAACATGCTTTTTCGGTTCCAATCTAGCGGATATCAATCGGTTTTGGAACCACAATGAAACATTTGTACAATTGCTAACCTGCAAGTAACAAAATCTGAACAGGTATCATTAGTATAGAAGATCCCATTCTTTCTTGTGCAGGCACCAGTACCCTGTGGGGCTTGCAGGAGGGGTCTGTCCTAAACATTATAATAGTATAGAAGATTCCCTTCTTTCTTGTGCAGGCACCAGTACCCTGTGGGGCTTGCAGGAAGGGATTGTTCTAAAACAAAAGCATGTGTGTTTACAATTATATCTAACACTACAATCTTCTAAATCAATTTTTTCGTAAAGAAAAAAGGATCATAGAAAGAAAACGAAGTAGCAGGTTTCGTCGTATTTTCTGAGTAGTTTTTCTCCTATTTCTAGCCCCTGTGAGGAGCTCTAATCCTGAGGGGCCTATTTAATCCTGCGGGTCAACATTCACATTTACCTAACCTAAAATAAGACGAAATCAACTTAGAAAAATAATATAATGAAAAGTACAAAAAAATGAGATCTAACCTTACAATCTTCTAAATCACTCGAGACACATTTTACTTGGTCAATAGAGAACACTAGACCATCCTCACAAACTCTACAAATTATAAAACTTTTCATCAAAAATAATTTGCAAATTTTTTTTTCCATTTAGAAACGATTGAGCTGGGGTTACAATATTATAAAAAAAAACAACTAATTATCATGTGTCTGATTTAAATAACTATATACAATAAATATTGCAGTTTTGAGGCTTGTTGGTTGGGTTAGGTTGAACAAAGGCTTAGAAAAACCCCATAGTAATCATAAGTAAGAAAAGATTCTTAACCCGAAGGTGCTAGAAATAGGTTTATACTTCGAAAATTAAAAATAAGGGAGAAAGGTGAAATGAATCTAGTGACAATGAAAGAAGTTTGATAGAAATCACCTTATTATCTAAGCATTTAAAAAAATATTTTAACCATTATTTCAGCAAAAATTCTATTTTTGGGAATCTGCGCTAATTTTAAAGATTTTGATGGTTCAACCTTTGACATATTGCTCTATTCTAGTTTGATTTTAGATTACATGACCCAACAAAAAGAATTACAAATATAAATGTCGTCTTACTGCTTGGAAGGAGTGCCAAACTAAGAATTAAAAATATGAATGTCGTCTTACTGCTTGGAAAGAGTATAAAACTAAGAATTAAACATAAAAATGTCGTCTTTATGCTTGGAAGGAGTAGTAGTACCACACTAAGAATTACAAATGTAAATGTTGTCTTACTACTTGGAATGAGTACCAAACTAAGAATGACTAATTAAAATGTCGTCTTACTGCTTAGAAGGAGTACCAAACTCGCAGAGATAGTAGAGATCACATTGAGTTGGAGATGGGATAATGTATGAAAAAGTAGCGTCTGGGCAGCTGGGTAGGAAATCATTCGACAGCGGCTCAACTTTCTTCTCAGTTTCTAGAAATAAGCATTTATTAGCGGCTGAACATTTCAGATAAAAGTTTTTTTTTCTAGAGGCTGAATATTCTTCAGTTTCTAGTAAAAAGCATTGATTAGCGGCTAAACATTACTTTCAGTTTCTAGAAATAAGCATTTAGCAGCTGAATATTCCTTATTTCCTTAAACATGCATTGATTAGTAAATGGACACTCTGTTCCTCAAATGAGTGAATATTAAACGAATTGATATATTACTACTTGGATGTTTCACAAGATTAACATGTATAGTGATAGTGATGCTCGCAGCTGGCTGAAAAAAATACCCAATACCCTTCAATAAATAAAATATTATGATTCATGTATACCTCTGTCAGTTGGGGCTAAATCATTGAACTGCTGAATTCTCGGTCTCTTCCTCTCATTGATTGGGTTGCTGCTGGGATCAAACACCCTGGAAAAAGATTTGTCCTAGTATACAAATAATAGGAAGTCTTTATCTGTCTGTGTGTGGCGCATAACCGAAGTAGATCTCCAGTACAATGAAGCTTCTTATGAGTCTAAGGATGGTTTATAACTATTGTGGGAGTGGTTGCCTCAAAAATCGCCAAGAAAAAAAAACATCCCTAAATCTATCAAAAACTAAGATTGAATGAGAGTTGTCTTTGATCAAAATTTCGGGTTACAATTTATTGTTCATAGTCTTATCCTAGTGACGGAAAATAAAAAAATCCGCAAACAAAAAATGAATCCAAAGTTTGTCGACAATGGTTTACACACAACTTTCAAACAATACCTGGTGTTACCACGATTGGATCCGAAAGTTGGAGACTGGACAGGAGCTGCTGGTTGGACAGCCTCTGGGAATTGGCTCTGGACAGGTACACTTTCTTGACTTAAACTGAAATTAAATATAAATAAAAATTTTACAAGTGTAATATAACAGACTCTAAATTCATCCTACACATGATTTTGGTGGGGAGGAGTAGAATAGGGCAAAAAAATGTACAACCCACAATAACAGCATAGATGGATGAAGTAAATTGTAGGGCAGCTGTTAAACCGTAAAATAAGGAAAAAAGAAAAATGGATATGATGTAGAAGAATATCACAAAACCTTGATAGACCAAGTTAGCACTATGGTGTTAATAACAGAGGTCCATCTTAAGTAGAATCCTTGAAAATAACACTTTCCTCATTGCAATACGGACTGAATCATAGAGTATCTTCACTAATAAAAAAATATAACTTTACCCTGAAGGAGAAAATCTTGAGTTGAGGCGAGCATTGATGCGAGTTTCTGGAGCACTCACGGTCTGTACAGGTCAGGGATTCACAAGCTATTCTCAACTTTGTGGCAAAAAAGTTGGACGAGTAAAAAAATTAGGTTGGGATTAATTGCTCAACATTTAAAAATATTGGAAAGGTTTCGTGATTTTGAAAAAAATGGTATGAAAGAAATACATAAATTTCATGTCTTAGAAGTGTAATTTAAAAAAAATAGGTTGAAAAACATATTAACTTTCAAATACTTAAATTAAGACACTTAAAACATACTAAATATTACTGTAGTCAAATACTTGTTAAAGACTACTTTATCAACTTAATTATTGCAAGATTTCCTTAACACTTTAAAAAAAAGTAAGGTTGAGGGGGAGGGGAAGTAGATTTTTTTGCTTTTTTTTATTATCGTACAGGTTTGATGTAGTTTAGGTGTAAGGTCATATTTGAAAAGGGTTCCTCACAGGATTAGGGCATCGTTCAAAATTATATGACCCACAAGGATTAGAAAACTATTTTCAATTCATTTAAATAAGAGTATGATAGGGGGTTCTGAGCTCGCTTGTCACATTGCGGGAAAGCATAAACTTTCTACAAATGCAATTTGAATCCCTGTCCCTGAGTCTGAATAGTCCTGACATCTGGTGAAGAAATGGGGCGGATATTAGATGAAACAGGGCGGCTATCCGTAGAGATAGGGCGGATATCCGGTGAAGAAATGGTGCGGCTATCCTGTAGAGAGCTAGTGGAGCTACTCGGGCTAGACCTAGCAAAGGATCTTGGATTAGATCTAGAGCTCTGGCTTCTAAAAATTTAAATTTTCATAAAAGTATTCATAGTATCTATTTACCCAGGAAGGAGGGAGAATTGGGCTGTTTATTTTACTAGACCCCAAAATTTTAAAATAACGTTTTCTTATTCTTTGGTTTAACAACTTTAGGAACTTGAATTTTGATTGGTTCATTACGTTGAGTGTCCAAACGTTTCAACCACAAATTGCTATCTACAGAAGTGGTTATATTTAATTTATCGGCCATTGCTTTATTCCTTTAGACCCCTGCTTTTTACCATGCAGTTTTCAATTTATTATGATGAAAGATATTTTAAAGGACTAATATTTAGAAAATCAATTGAAATTGTAATAAATGATAATTAACAAGTAGGTCAATTTCCATAATAAGCGAAGTGCAGAAATTACATATTAATTAAGCACCGTCATACAGACATACAAACAAAAGGGGGAGTTAGGTTGTGCTAAAATTCCGTAAAGGTGTGAGTTTTAAGGCTTAGAAGAACGATAAAATTTATGTTAACTTTTGAAAAAAAAATTGTCTAGGGTTCTTTTCAATAACACCTATTTAGTAAATATTATCGTTCTAAACTGCGAACCCAAAAAATAAGCAAATCTGATTTTTCAGAATAGCAGCTTCAATATTCATTTTGGATAATTTTACTGTAAATATGAAATGTAGATGCATCTTTTGGTTATAGGTTTCCACTGTTAATTTTTTTATTAAACAGCACCAATAAAGCACAAGATCTCAAAAACAGCATTTGAAGGAAATACTGGTGAACCAAAAAGATATGCAAATCCAAAACAAATCAATAAAAAGCGATATTTTGCACTTTCTCCTCTTTTAAAAATTGATTCTGATAAATCTTGTGCATAATTGGTACTGATTAATAAAAAAATAACGGTGGAAACATGTAACCAAAAGATGCATCTACATTTCATATTTACATCATTGGGGATGTCTATCTATTTATTGTCCATTGTCTTATCCCTTAAGATCCCTGAAATAGTGTGTAAATGATTAATAAAAATAACATCTCTTCAACAACAAATATATTTTGATTGATATGTCAATTCCATGAAAAAAACAAGGATGACAACATCCATAAGCAGCAAAACACAAAAACCAGGGATCTTAAGGGATAAGACAATGGCCTATAAATTGAGGCAAATCGCCAATGATAATACACAAAATTACACATTCTGTAGATTACAAATTGTGGCTGAAACGTTTGGGCCCTAAAGTTGTTAAGTCATCTAATAAGAAAACGTTATTATAAAACTTTGAGGACTAGTGTAAAAAAGAGCCCAATGTCCCCTCCCTCAACTCATGGAATGGACAAACGGACAAAGTGAGTTATAGAGCAGATGTCAAGTTGTCATAAAAAAGAAAAAAATGCAAGCAACCAATCAATATTTAATAAAAAGTACCCAAAGTAAACGAATAAAAGAGATATTGATAAAACGTTGGGTACTAGTGTAATTTACAGTCCAATGTTCCCTCCCTGACAGTATATGAGTACCTCAAACTGGGTACTTTTTCTTATCTTTAAAACATGGCTTCAAACCCGGTGTCTATCCGCTGGATTGAAATCGGTTCTGAGCTATAAGGAAAAATCACGTATCGTATCGTATTATGAACATTTTTCCATGAGTAATAATATAAAAGTCGTAATTAATCTTATATCGATTAATTATTGCATCGTTTTACAGACAGCTTTCCAAGAATATTAAGCTGAAAAATTATAATATTAAAACCAATAGGCCAGGGCTAACGAAACTTTTATTTTATTGTATGATGATTTTTATTTTAATATTCGTAGACAATTTACTATAATGCTCTACATGACTTTTCAGTTTGGATGAGAACCGGTTCTAATCCAGCGGAATTAATCGGTTTCAATAGATATTTTTAACAACACATAATAAAAAAGTTTTAACCTAATAAAATAAAATAAAATAAAAGAGAAAAGATTATTTACATAATCAACATTAAATATATTATTTTAGATAAAATCAGTTTATATAACACTATTTACATATTTGTTAAGTATTTTTAAAAATAATTCTTATATAAATTTACATCCTAATAAATATAGCTGCAAGGTTTAACGAGTTCTTCATTTTAAAGAAACTTCACATGTGTCCCTTGGTGGTCTAAAGATGGTTTTATGCTACTTTTTTGCTCTTCTCTTCAAATAAAAGCCCCTAGAATCTAGAGGCACGACCGGTAGTATAGAAATAGTACAGAAAAAAAGTTGAACCTTTTTTATGATTTAAAAAATGTTGACAAACTTAAAAATTATGACTTTAAAGCATTTGCAATCAATGACATTTGATGTAGTTTGTAGTTTCATATAAAATTCATGTTGAGCTCTAAGCCCCCTTATATAAAAAAAAGTTTTAGTGCAGGTTAGGTTAGCTTATATATGGCGCCTGCAGAGGTGAAAAGTAACCCCTCCCCTTGTTTTCAATTCATTTAGAACTTGTTAGTACTCAACATTTACATTGAGGGAAATCACCTTTAAAACTGTTTCAGAGGGTACAGAGCAGCACTTTGGATGGACAGAACTAGTGATTACAGTGCCAGTATGGAATACAGGTGGGAGTCATACTTTGGGTACTTTTATTTAATTTTAAGATACAAAGAGTGTACTAAATATACAAAGAGTATACTGAATATACAAAGCTTATACTTGATATACAAAGATGTATACTAAATATACAAAGATTATACTAAATATACAAAGAGTGTACTAAACATACAAAGGTATAATAAATATAAAAAAAGTATATTAATATACAAAGAGTATACAAAATATACAAAGAGTATACTAAATATACAAAAAGTAAAAATATATATACAAAGAGTATAGTGAATATACAAAAAGTATACTGAATATACAAAGAGTGTACTAAATATACAAAGAGTATACTAAGTAAAAAAAGAGTATACTTAATATACAAAGAGTATACTAAATATACAAAGATGTATACTAAATATACAAAGATTATACTAAATATACAAAGATTATACTAAACATACAAAGAGTATACTAAATACACAAAGAGTATACTAAATATACAAAGAGTATACTGAATATACAAAGAGTATACTAAATATACAAAGAGTATACTAAATATAAAAAGAGTATATTAATATACAAAGAGTATACTAAATATACAAAAAGTAAAAATATATATACAAAGAGTAAAATAAAATATACAAATAGTATAGTGCATATCCTTATATAAAAGTAACAGGATGTTTGTCTGTCTGTGTGCAGCAAAGGATCTCTTTGATGAACAGAGATTACAGTGCTAGTATGGAGTACAGGTAGGATTCATACTTTGGGTACTTTGTACTTTTTGGGTACATGTAGTACATATCCTTATATAAAAGTACAGGATGTCTGTCTGTGTGTACTAATGGATCTCTTTGGATGGACAGAACTAGTGATTATAGTTCTAGTATGGAGTACAGGTAGGATTCATACTTTGGGTACTTTGTACTTTTTGGGTACATGTAGTACATATTCTTATATAAAAGTAACAGGATCTCTGTCTGTCTGTGTGTACAAATGGATCTCTTTGGATGGACAGAACTAGAGATTACAGTGCCAGTATGGAATACAGGTAAGAAGTCGTACTTTGGATACTTTGTACTTTTTGGGTACATGAAGTACATATTCTTATATAAAAGTAACAGGATGTCTATCTGTGTTTACTGAAGGTTCTCTCTAGATGGACCAAACTAGTGATTACAGTGCTAGTATGGAATACAGGTAGAAGTATTTAATACCTATATTTGTGAAAACTTTTATGAAACAGAAACTTTCAAATTTCAACTATTACAAAAGACATATAAGTAAAGGATCTAACATTCAATGGTAAAGCTATGAAAGATATTGAATTTTATTAGTACATATCCATATATAAAAGTAACAGGATCTCTAACTGTCTGTGTGTACTGAAGGATCTCTTTAACGACTGATATGTTTCTTCTTTACAGTGAAGATTCTCATAGGTCCTGATAAGGTTTTAACTATTTTTAGGGGGGGGGGGGTTGCCCCAAGAAACCCAATAAAAA
>LS044516.1:0-10558 GCA_900241095.1 Acartia tonsa | reverse complement strand
AAATTTCTTGCTTAGTAATGTAAATGCATCATATGCCTACAACCTTGGCATGGTAAGATAGATGTATGGGAGAAAAAGGAAATTGAAAAAGCTGATGATTGATATAAGCAAAAAAATTTTAATGAACAAAGAGAGATCATGAAGTAGAGAAAAAAACAATGGGAAATAAATAAAAAGGGATAGAAAAATAAAAGATTAATGGAGAAAAGAAGGTAAAATAATTTTGATCCATATTTCAACATGTTATTCAAAATTATCAAAATACAGAAAACAGAAAGTCATGGATGAAAAGAAAAAAAGTGAAGGAATAAGTATAGTTTTAACTTAATAGAAAATTGGATGAATATTTTTATAGGCCAATCATAGATAGTTTAGATTATGAAGCAAGAAATTTCAGAAAATCAGCCATTGAGACAAGATTACAGAGCACTATAAATGAAAAATAACTTAACATTTGGTTGAATAACTATGCAACAATTTCAAACAAATACAGAAAGACAAATTGATTATTTATGAAAATAGCATTGCCATATATGAATCTTTTATTAGATGTTTACTGTTTATTTGTTTTTTAAATGTTAGATCAATTACATTCAATATAGTATAATAGTAAAAAGATAATTTTTATGTAAAAGGAATTACATTTGAAAGTAGGTTGTTTTCCCAAGCAGGACATCCTACAACCAGTTATTCCTTTGATGGCAAGACCTTTAACTATTTTTCTATTGTTTCCATCTATTTTCATACCACTGCTATTCCAAATAATGTCGTGCATTTGACTTAGCAGAAATTTTGATGTCTAGTTTTTAAAGAATCTTTAAAGAGAAAAATATTACACATTTAAGTTCTAAATATGAAACAGTTAGTCAAGATTTGATATTAAAGCTTGTGTTGGAAGAAAATGCAGTTCCTGAATAATAAATGAAGACAATTTTTTTCTAGCTGTGTCAAAACATAAACAACATATACTGGGTAAAAATAAACAGTTGTAAAAACATTGCAGAAATGATTTAGAAAATATTGGCATGATTTGGACAGTTAAACTTGTCAGGGAGTCAAGGGACAATGGAATATAAATAATGCTTCTATCCAAAAGTTCAAAAACATGTTCTCTCAATTTTTACCCTATACCTTTGGGTACTATTATTAAATTTTAGGTTAGTTTAACTAGAAGTTTCCAAACTTTTCAAACAATAACTTTAATCTGCTGAAGGAGGAAGTTTATTCATTTAAATCAATTTATTATCTATTTTGTCTTATCCCTCAAGATCCCTTTGTTTGAGTCAAAGCTACTTTATACAAGGATGTAAACTTTATTAATCTTGTGACTAAAATAGTAATAGTGATTCCTTGATTCATTAATTGAAATACATGATTATCAACTGGAACTTATTAACCAGATTTAATCAATGATTTCATTTTTTAAAGCTTTATTATATAATTCACATTTAAAGTAAGAATTTAAATTAAATCTTCATTTGTGGATATTAAGCTGAAGTTAAAATTGATATGTTAAATTAAAAACTGCAGGGGGCCTCCAGTCATTTGTCTGCAGGTTCTTGATATACACGGACTTCATAGAGTACAATCCAGGTAAATTGAAAGATTGGTAGTTAGGTAGTTAGGTGGGTAGGTAAATAGATAAATAGAAAGATAGATGGTTAGAAAAGTTATAAATTGATAATTAGATAATGGATTCAACAATAGAAGAGCCTATCAAATTCTATAAGAATAAAAAATAGAAAAAAATAGAATATACTTATGATAAGGATGATTGAATGAAAGGAAGTATATGATGAAATATATTGATATGAATACCATGTTCCAGATTATATACTAGGCTTATGATGAAATATATTGATATGAATACCATGTTTCAGATTATATACTAGGCTTATGATGAAATATATTGATATGAATACCATGTATCAGATTATATACTAGGCTTATGATGAAATATATTGATATGAATACCTTGTTTCGGATTATATACTAGGCTTATGATGAAATATATTGATATGAATTGAATACCATGTTTCAGATCATATACTAGGCTTATGATGCATATGTGCCTATATCTAGAATATAAATATTATAAATATCACATGTATTTATATAAGTAACAGAGAATAGTTTAGGCTTGCAACAGATTGTTTAGTGCATTAGTTCCTTCGCCCCTAGCCTTTAAGGTCAGAATAATAGCCTAAAACCATACCCAAGACAATTAAAAAGCTTCTCTGAAAAGTAATTTCTAAGATCTTTAGCTCCAGATTAAAAATCTTAATACTATCAGCTCTTAGCACTAAGATAACATAACAGCACTCCATGCACATATTGAAACTTCACATATTCAAAAGCTCAATCGGTTCAGTTCAAAGATCTTACAGCACTGAAAACATCGTACTATATATGGGATTTCAAGTTTGCATAATTATCCGTGGTAAGCCTAACCTAATGTTGCACATAAGATAATCTGTGGGATATAATGCACAGGTTCAGATAATATATATTTATTCTTAGTTTTTTTTGCATACAATACTAGATTTATTTTTATCCATCTGATTTATCTATTCATTCTTCCATCAATTTCTTTTTATAATTTATATCTTAGTTTAAAATCAAATAGTAATTAAACTCCAATCAAAATCCCCTTTTTCTTCTTATTTTATGTTAGTTGATAAGCAGGGTTAAGGCTCCCGTTGAGGATCAGAACCATTTTTTGTTCAAAAGTAAAAAATTGGGAGGGAAGGCTTGCAACGATTGTACCACGTGATGAGGTAGTGAGGACTTGGAATTTAAGTTATGCTGGTCATATAACTTTGGTTACCAGCATAATTTGCACAATGTCCCTTCCTTACCTGAGCATACCAAAACATTTTCAAATTATTTCATTTCTTTTTTTATAGAAAAATTATTTTAAATGGCCTTTTGTATGAATATATGTTTGTATTTGTAGGTTTACTATATAAATATTCCTTTTGCATTCAATAGAGGATTTATCTTACATACTTTTTTATTGGATTTATGTATTTGGTTATGTATAATAATGGATATAGAATACGTGGATATTGTAAGATAAAATGTTTTTCCAAACTGGCTAATAAAACGATACCGCCTCATCCCACCTTATAACTATACCCCACTCCCCCCCTTGACCATGGAGAAATATATTGACCACTATCTGAAGACTTTTGTTAGCAACCTAAATTGACAACAAAAGTTTTCTTCTCCAAATATATGTACACGTATTCTATATCCATTTGTATTAGATTCAAGGTATTGTTGCAATTACAACTTATTTATATCTATAAATCATGCTTATAAAACTTTTTTACTTTTTTATATTGTGTCCTAAACTTTTGGGTAGTTGACAAACTCTAAAAGGTATCACTTGGACGATAAATTAATGTACACCCGCCTATGATGATAAACATAATAATCTCATCTGCTGTTATTATTTGTTGGAAGAAAAGTTTAGACATTGCTATTTCAAGCCAACATATGAGATGTGTGTTTATCAAACTTTGAGTACCAGTTTAAATTATAGCCCACTATACCCTCCCTCCCGACAAATTACTACGATTTAAGAATGTTAGTTAGTCATAGTTATCAAAACAAAACAAAAATAATTGATATAAAGTTTATTTTATTTTATTTTAGATCTCAACCTTATGCTTTCTCAGTAGACGGTAGCTCAGGTAATACTATGTTTTCAATCGACAAAGGACAATTGTGTTCAGTAGTAGCACAATAATAACATTATATCTTTTATCTTAATAACATAATTATCTTTGTAAGATCTCGCTACACTCTGGACCAATATGTTTCTACTTTACTGCGAAGATATTTATTGATCCAGTATAGTTTTAACTATTTAACTTATACATTTTTTGACGGGAGGACCATAGTTAAAGAGTAGCTACGCTATAAACAGTTAATTTAACTTTTATCTAATTATAAAGAAGTTAAAGTAACATTTTAAAGATACTAGTTCACTAAAAAAGGCCTGTTCAAAAAAATACTCCACTTGTCGATATGGACTTTTCTATTTCCTGTGATTCTATTTTTCCTATAATTTTATCCAAATTATTTAGTATTTTGTCATCTTATTGCTGCGCAACCTATAAACATTATTATTATTGTTTAGGTGAACTAGTGGCTGCCGGGGGTTCTGAAACTGAATCCCAACATTGGATTAGAAGTATCAGAACTAGAATTTGGAAACCTAATAATATTAATAGAACAGGTACACACAGATAGATAGATAGATTTGGAATTTAATGTTGATCCATTAATTTTTCAAAAAACATTAACAGTGCTAAACAGTTTTTTGGTTAAAATTTTTGGAAAACTCTCTAAGCTAATAAAGAAAATAGGACATCGACTATTAATTTATGTTAATATTAAATGGGTTAAAAAAATCAATGCTATAGTTCTTTAATTAAAAACATGCTGTAGATAGATATGTAGAGTTAGAACCATTGAGTGATTTATATTTAGATAGAGAGATGAAGTGAAAATCCAATCATTGAATTAGAACTATCATAACCAGTATTTGGACAGATAGTTAAAGAAGATAGATTTATAACTATATGGATGGATAGATAATCTATATAAAATATTTGAAATTATCTGCTATTTAACACAAATTGATAGCCAGAAAGAGAGATAGAAAGATAAACAATATATCTAAATGTTCTCCAATAAATCATTATGCAATTCCATTTCGACTCCTTGGGATTTTATATTGCAAGAAATGCATATGGGTCAAATATTTCAGGGATTTATTGATTGGCTATTGCAGAAAATAAATTTCATATTTCGTAGAAGTGTATTATGGTTCTAATATTGATAATTTAATAGTAAGGTTTTTTTTATCTGAAGTTTAAGATTTCAATAACTACAAGATCTCCTTCAAAGGGAAAGCTTCATATAGTACCAGGGATGGCTTAGAGCTATTTTGTATCTGTATTTAAGCCTTAGGATGGCTATTTGCTCCCCTTTAAAAACAGATCTCCCAGATATTAGGGGCGCAGCTGCTAGTAACAGTGAGTAGTAATACTTTAACAACCTTAAAAAATTCGTTGAAAGATCAAAATTGCGTAGAGACTGTGACATATACTGTATATAGTCTAGACTTTTCACTACGATCGGTTAGAAAACGGACTTATGTACCCTTTTAGTAGAAAAACTGCAGTAATAAAAAAATATATGAAATAAAAAAATGTTTAAAGACTGGTCAAAAGCCCAAAGGGATCAATTGTAAGAATTAGGCCGGGTCAGTTAGAACAGTATGTATAGGAAATACACACAGGGTCTTTACAAAAAGAATAAATTGGGGAGTTTTTTTGATAATAATAAGTTTTAGAAGAAAAAATATTTTAGTTTTCAAAAATCAGTCTTTTGCTTTATATTCTTTATCAACGTAAATATTATATCCAAGCAAAAGAGTATATATTTTTCATCAACGCTTTAAAATGAGGAAATTATAATGTACTTGGGTATAAGGATTATTATTGAATATCCTAATATAAAATACTATGGTTCTTAAGCGTTCTCTAATGATCTTAATCATTTAACCGATTGAGTTCTTCAATTTTAAGTATACGGTTTTTTTTAAGTATAGTGTTTTAAATAGTTTCCGGATTCCTTAGATGCTAGTGGCACAGTAGCAAGTTAAGTAAATTTTTAGCCAGACATATTCTTTGGGTACCCTGTATATTTAGCATATATGGTGCTCTAGCTGCATTTAAGCCAGGGATTTAAATTTACCCTTTTATTCACATACAGAAACTTTACATAGAATAGAAACCAAAGTACTTGAAAATAAGGAGAGAGAGAGAGTGGGGGGGAGTATTTACATTAGGAAACTTTAGAACTTAAACGTACTTATGCTTGATCAATTGTTAAATTTTACTGAATTAATTTTCCTTATGAATACATAATCTTATTCAGTTAAGTTACAGTACAAAAGTTTATTGATGAAATTCATAAACTTACTGACATCTCAAATTGTAGAGTATTTTTTAAAAATCGATTTAAGTGGAAATATTGACAGGGAAAAGGGGATGTACATAGTAATGGGCGTGGATGAGAGTCATCGCCATTTTAGCCAGCTGGGAGTATTACTTTATTAGAATACAAACTTAGTGCAACATCCAAGTAATTATACATCGATTAATGAAAAAGTTGGCTTATTTCTTTCAATCAATGAGTTTTATTATACGTCACCAAAATGCATGAATGTATTTTCTTTGGTTAATTAAGTGCCTTTATAAATATTGTATTTTATCAGGTATTTCAAGGAATAAGCTAATTAGGTTCTAATAATGATAAACAAAATTACCTCTTCTGTAGAAAAAAATATTGGTTAGTGTAAGAGCACTATTAACTTGAACCCCGAAGTTTTTAAGCCAACCAATATGAAAATATGTTTATAATACTGTGGGAACTAGTAAAATTTACAGACCAATGGCTCCTCCCTCCCTGAATTATTATTGAAAACATATCAAATGTTTGTTTAAGTCAAACTGTTGTAAATACAACCACAAGACAAAAAATGCAGGGAGGTAGGGGACATTGTACTGTGAATTACACTGGTATCTAAAGTTTTGTAATCACGTTGTCTTATTCGTTGAGTCAAAACTTTGGGTATATGTATTTATTGAATTTTTATAAGATGGCCCAAAACTACTAGTATCCAAACTTTTCATCCTTTAGTTTTTCTACTGAAGGGGTAATTTTTTATCATTATTTGGAACTGGATGTATATTAATTTATTATCCAATGTCTTATACCTTACTACCCTGTATAACATGTAAATGTGAAACATTTATAGCTATAATACTCGGCCATAATCATATTCACAATGAATTCTGGCAAGCAAAATTGTTTAGGCTTTTGACAATTTACTATTTATAACAATAATTTCCATTCTTAAAGAGAGGGGACAATTGACTGTAAATTATTATGGAATCCAAAGTCTGATAAACACGTTTTCTCATTCGCCGACTAAAACTCAGTTTACTTTTTATTCAACTCAATTATCAACAAATAATTATAATCTACGGAAGAGGAAAGTTTGTTTATTATCATTAGGAATGTACATTCATTTATCCTATATTGAGGGTCTTTTTTTGTTTTTTTAAATGTCTTGTATAGCTTGTAAAAGTAAACAGGCAAAAGCAACAATGCTTTATATTATTTTGCATTGATGTGTGTTTTGTGTGTATTTTCAAATTATTCTGAGTTTGCTTTATGCCAGGAAGAGATAGTGAAATAGCGATTAAATCTATTCAAACTCCCTTAAGTCCTTCTCTAAAAATTGATTTCCTACTAAAAAATAATTGTTTTTATAAATTTTTAGGGGATGATAAATTTATATTTCATTGTCTAGTCCCTGGTTGACTGCACATATATATTTGTACAGATTGCAAGGTTAAAAGCAAGCAACATAAAGCATAATAGTGTCCATTCAAACCAACCAAAATTTAATTCATAATTTTGTAAATCAAAAATATATAACACATAGATAAATAGTTTACAAAATAAGAACATATTTTTTTAAAAACATTAATGTCTTTGGTATGTTGCAGTAGAGCCCTTTTAATGGATTTAAGGGTATATTTAGTTATGAATCCTAACCCTTTAAAATAATTTTATTAGCGGAAATGTATGCGCACTAAAGAGAACTACAAGTTAAAAGTTACCCTGACCCAATTTTTAAATTTCTCATGAAATATTAATTTTGTGCTAGAGATGGATCTTATTTTAAAAGGTTTGTTTGTTAGAACAAAGTAGTCAAAGATTTAGGTTTAAACAACAACTTTGATTTTTAAAAATAAACTTTTGGAAGGCAGGTTGTATTTTATCTACAGAATAACTATTTGAAAGTTATCTTTTACGATGATATCTATGTATCTAGCTATTTTATATAAATAAAATTTAGAAATCTATCTATCTAGATTTTATAAATATTCTAGCTATCTAATATTTCTTTATCTAACTATCTAATATCTATATAATCTAGGTTTCCCAGTATCTCTTAAAGACAATATAATACACAGTGATGTAGCTAGAATCAGAGGTTCTATGTACATCTAGATATCTAGCTATCTACTATACATCTATCTAGTTATCTAATATCTATCTAGCTAGCTATCTAAAATCTATCTATTCTAGGTTTCCCTGTATCTCTTGTAGACAATATACACAGTGATGTAGCTAGACTCAGAGGCTTCTATGGACATCTAGATATCTAGCTATATAATATCTATCTATCTAGCTATCTAATATCTATCTATCTAGCTATCTAATATCTATCTGTCTAGCTATCTAATATCTATCTATTCTAGGTTTCTCTGTATCTCTTGTAGACAATATACACAGTGATGTGGCTAGACTCAGAGGCTTCTATGGACATTTAGATATTGACAGGGAATACAAATATTGAATTTTAATATTTTTTTTCATTGGGAAAGCATTAGCGCTTTTACACGAATTGCCTTGTTGCGCACTGATACCAATCCACTTCCACCCTCTTTATTTTTAAAATTAAAAATATTTTTGTTATTATTAGTTTAGATCAGGTTAGGTTAGGTTATATTGGGTAATGGTAGTCACGCAGAAAGGGGAGTGCTCATAAGCCGTTTTGTGTGAAAGAACTAATGTTTTTTAACATAGGTAAAAACATCCATAAAAACAAAAACTCATGAATTGATAACTTACATATATGATTAGTTGGTCTATCTTCATTCTCATTTGATCAGAGTTTTATAACGATCAAACAATTATCTCATACATAAAAAAGAATGTACTACTTATATTGAATTCTATTTTAATGTAAGAAAAAAAATAGCATTATGAATTTATAAAAAGTAAGAAAAGTAAAAACAATGTTTCTTTTCATAAATATTTACCTTAGGAGTAAAATCTCGTATTTTGCTTTATATTAAAAATATTTCCCCATTTAGTCAATTTTCATGTCCTTTTAGGAATAATCAACCAAGAGAGGGAGGGGAGTTTAGGCTGTAAATCACCATAGTACCCAAAGTCGGCTTAACAACTTTAGGTACTTTAATTGTGTCTTTTTTAGTTATTGAAGCTTTTTATGGTACCTAAAAAAAATAACATCATACTGTTCTACCCTTGGTCAATTAAAATGCATACTTGCCTGTCATTAGTAATTTAGTCTCTGTATTTGTCTATTATTGGTCATTTGACGTCCTTTTTTTATAGGCACTAAAGAGCTTCTGAATTTTGGGGAGTGTGAACTTAAATTGGTCTAGTAGTAAATTCATGGATTTTGTTTGTGTGTGCTGAAGAATGGTAAGACATGTGCTAAAATCTTTTGGCTGATGTATACATTAGAAAATACTGTTGGGTGTGTTGGCATTTAAACTAAAATTAGACATTTTTTAAACTATGCCTTATAAACACATTAGATAGTTAAAAAATATAAAGAGAAACCTTTGAAGTAGGTCTCAAGGCACTACCATCCCAACTATTTCAGAAAACAAATCCATTGATTGATCAACCTTTGTCTGATAGTCCCAACTGAATATAGTTCTAAGTTGCACCAGTTACGTACCAAGGCATTCCAACGTATTGTTAAATTATCATTGCGCATCTGACAATGTAGCAGTGGTTACATTGATTAACTAATTACATTTATTTTTAAATCTAATTTGTTTTGTTGTTTTGTAGGAATATTTTACAAAATATTATTGATAAGAAATATAATTTTAAGAAACAGGGTCATGGAAAGGTATTTCTTTAACAAACAAGGATGACAACATCTATAAAAGCGAATATAAACAAATTAAAAACGTGGCAAAGTGGACATTAACAAGTATAGAACATTGCAAAGAGACTTTAACAACAATACGTTGTTTAAAAATGTGATATTACATTAAATGACAGGTATTATAGAGCTGCTACGCATACTTTTAGAAGAATTGTTATTATTTTAACATGCCTAGATTTAAAATCTGACGTAATTATCTTTAGATAAAAGATACACATTTATAAAAGTTTCGCGTTAAAATGTGTTTTTTTTTATATTTTTTGAAAGTTCGACAAGTATACTTGAAGAAAAAAGACAATCCTTTTGAATTCTTTCTTGTTGACTAAAAGAAAACAAGTGGGGGAGATGTCTTTAAACAAAATTCTTATAATTTTCCATGTTTCAAAATGTACAAGAAAGAGAAAAAACATATAAGCTAGTTTAGAATTATAAAGGTTTTTTATAGTAACATAACGTATGCCTGTCTGAATGTATTTGTGTCTGTTTGTCTCTATGTTTGCGCCAACAAATCTTGCTAATCGCTTGATCGGATTCTAATAACTGCCTGGTAACGATTATAAAGTTACCTACAGGAATCATACTGAATGGAAAGGATAAGATAATTTTAACATGCAGAAATAAACAATAATGGCTATCCTAGCTATAGAAAAGCTGTACTACTAAAAAGCTTGACAGTTATATTGAAAAGACAGAAGATAGGGCTTAGTTTCAAGTCTAAACCAACAAATATACTTTGAAACAAAAACAATGTTG
>LS044511.1:0-10462 GCA_900241095.1 Acartia tonsa | reverse complement strand
GATAGATAGATAGATAGATAGATAGATAGATAGATAGATAGATAGATAGATAGATAGATAGATAGATAGATAGATAGTTAGAAAGACAGACAGAGAGACAGACACACATAGAAAGATAGATAGATAATTCATACCTGGATATATATTGAGTAATGGCATAGTCTGCTACAGGCATCATAGGAATTGGAGCAATGGTAGACAACCAATAGGATTTGTCATTCCTAAAAGTAATATCGTCAATATAATTGTAGACAACCAATAGGATTTGTCATTCCTAAAAGTAATATCGTCAATATAATTGTAGATAACCAATAGGATTTGTCATTTCTAAAAGTAATATCGTCACTATAATTACTATGTGTTAAATAAGAGAAATTTAGTTTTTAATCATATTTAAATTCTTATATGGTTTTATAATATTTTATGGTAGATGTCACAATAGAGATGCTTAACTAATCCATTTCTCCATATCTAAAATAGACAGATTAGCTAGTAAATTATAGTGGGGAGAGACAATGTTTGATGTAAAATGATAAACTAGCTATTTATCGCATTGTATTATAGACAGCTTTCCGCGGTTATTAAAATAATAAATGGTATACATTTTAGGATTTCTATTCGTAGAAAATTGTCTGTAATACGGTTCTATACATGTTTTCACATTATGGCTGAGAACCGGTTCTGATACATCGGATATTTATCGGTTTTAAAGCCATACTGGAAATAAATTCTTTATATTATCTATTTTCAAATGGACAAATGCCATGCAATAAAAGGGCTAGTTATCTGATAGTTGTTATTATACTGAATATTGACCTGCTGGCATAGTTGCAGACATCGTTAATATCACAGAATAGGAAGGGCATGGTGTTGAACTTGGTGACGCAGGACCCAGCGCTTCCCAGATCTTGGTAGTGGGACTTCTCGTTTCCTTCCTGTAGAAAAAAGGATTTAATAAGTTTTAAAAAATAAACCTAGAAGACAAAAATAGACTAAAACCAAACCAAAAATTAAATTAAAAAACTATAACTGTTTATTGGATGGAAAAATAAGAAAAGGGATCTTCTTTCATTGAAATAAATACTTTGATGAAAAATTATGTCTGTCCTATAAGATATTGCTAATGGCTGATAATATGGAAATAGACCTACTTGTGGGACAACCCCCCTTTCCTTTATATCAATTTCTAAGATACTTTGTCATAATTTGCCACATAAAACAGTAATAACCATCCGATCGTTTATTATTCCAAGTTCCATATTAGTAAAGGGATACACGTCAATATATTGACAGTAGAAAATTGTCGTCAATTTATCTTGCTAAATTGCTCATTTATTGGTCAGTTTTTCATTCTGTAGAATGGGAGGAGATTTTTGTTTATTATTATTTTAGCCAGCTTCGAGTATCACTAAATTAGAGTACATTAAAATCTGGTGCAACATCCATGTAATATCATATCGATTGTTCCAATATAGTGAAAAGTCATTATTTTGAAATCGTTATAACGATTAAAATAACGGTCCACCGACTTACCATATAAAGGAGAGAATAACCATCCCATAGTTTGTTTGTTCCACGTTCACAATACGGAGTTTTATCAGACTGACTGTGCTTTACCAACAGATAACCAGATGTGGCCTTACCATATCGATTTAATCAAATAAAGGTAAAATATTTAATTATTGCATCGTACTATAGACAGCTTTCCGCGGATATTGAAATGAAAGGTTATTACATTAAAAACAATTTTGATAGCACCGCGGGATTGAAGGTCCGGGCTAACAAAACTGGTATTATTTTCATGATTTTTATATAAGTAATCATGGGAAATTAACTATAATACATGATCGATGATATACATAATTTTTCAGTATAAAAAGCGGATATTCATCGGTTTCGAAGCCATACTGGAGGAGTGTTTTAGATTTGTTTCAGAACAAAATTAGGTTTATGATTAATAATTTAACAATCTTTAAAAAAAAACTTTGTTTCTTTGATTACATAGGTAAAAACATTAAACAAGCAGAAACCGGCCAAAGACTCAAATTACATACAGACAAGGGTGATCAAAGAGACATAGTTTTTGGAACCATATATTTAGTGAGAAAGCATTTTTTTACAGTATTTAATGGAAAATGCAAAAGCTATATGCCTTGTCTATAAAGAATTTGTTTATTGTTTTTTAGAATTTTGAAAAAAGTCATTATTATTATTATTTTGATTTTATTGATTCCTTGGAGGTATCCACGCAGTCAGATCCATCCATTCCTTTCATGCCTGGTAAACCAGGTATACCCTAGAATAATTATTAATGAAGAACAGCCAGGTAAACCGGGTATATTCTAGAATAATTACCAATGAAGAACAGCCAGGTAAACTAGGTATACCGTAGAATAATTATCAATGAAGAACAGCCAGGTAAACCAGGTATACCCTAGAATAATTATCAATGAAGAACAGCCAGGTAAACCAGGTATACTCTAGAATAATTATCGATGATGAACAGCCAGGTAAACCAGGCATACCCTAGAATAATTATTTAATGAACAACAGCCAGGTAAAACAGGTATACCTTTAAAAAATTATCAAACTATCTAATTCTATAAACAAAATTTTAAAAATTTATTGCATTTAGGAATTAATTGACAAATAAGGATGACAGCATCCATAAATAGCAAAGCACAAGAAAACATTGATAAGAATGAGATTTAAAGAGCATTTGTTTAAATTAATAATAATTTTTTTTATAGTTTTTAATAATTATATTTTGTATGATGATTGACAGACTGAGGGTTAAAGTAAATTACATACTTGAATCTTAGAATAACGAAAATTCGTATTTCTATATCATTATCTACAAATATTTTGATGTGAAAATAATGTTGCGAAGGTTAGAAATAGCAAAATTAGAAGGATGGATGAAAACAGAGGGATTATTTTAAATTTCAAATAAATAAATCAAGTTTTTCCCACATTATGTCGGGCGGATGAAATGACATGTATAATTCTAAGGTATCTTTGCTATTAAAAAAAAATATGAAAACTTACCGGATTACCCTGAGTACCCGGAAATCCGGGCTCTCCTTTCTGTCCAGGCAGACCTGCAACTCCGGGTCTTCCATCAGGTCCACGATCCCCCTGGTCACCCTTGAGTCCGGACAATCCTGGTGGTCCCGGTGGCCCCGGACGTCCCGGCATACCTGATGGACCGTCCTCACCCTTCATTCCCATGACACCCTTTTCACCGCTGGGTCCTGGAAGACCTGGAAGGCCGTCCTTGCCAACCATACCTGGAGGTCCCTGCAAGCCTGGTTTTCCGGGCAATCCTAAGGGAAAAATATCAATAATAAAAACTCTAAAACAATAATATGCAATCGTATTGAAAATTTCATAAATAAACATTAGTGAATAAAATCATGGAACACAGAGAGAGATTAAAGAGAGAGGAGCATTAGCAACTACACGACGTAAGAAAAAGTTTTGGGTCTGAAAATAATTTCAAAATTAAACAAAAATTGCTATATAGATACTTTACCTGGGGATCCTTTGATTCCAGAAAGACCTGGTGGTCCTGTTGGTCCTTGGAGACCTGGCAAACCTGGGTCTCCTTTCGGTCCAGGAAGTCCTAAACAGTATACAATAATGGCATGAAGAAAAAACAGTTCAATAAAACCCCAGAACATTTTTTACACGCATAGCTTGTTTATTAATTATTAGTTTCAAAGATTATGCATTTTACTATGTTACTTAGTAGAAAATCATACCTGGTAAACCATTAGATCCTGGAGGTCCATCTTGTCCTTTTGGTCCGGGGGGCCCTGGATATCCAGGCAATCCGATATCTCCCTTCAAACCTGGGAAACCACTCGGTCCTGGTCGTCCTTCCATTCCCTTTTGTCCAGGCAGGCCGGAAAGTCCAGGTGGGCCATCAAAACCTGGATTGCCTTTATCACCCTTGTCTCCGGGGAATCCACAGTCACCGGCCATACCTTTTATGCCCTTTAATCCTGGCAGGCCAGCGTTACCCTTAATGCCGGGTATTCCAGGCATTCCAGGTCGACCTTGCTTTCCTGGCAAGCCAGGTAAGCCCTTTTCGCCTTTGACAGACACTCCTGGTTGGCCAGGAATTCCAGGCAATCCAACATCTCCAAGACTTCCCTTCATGCCCATTTGTCCAGGCGGTCCTCTGTCTCCCTTTTCACCAGTTAAACCTGGGTAGCCAGGTTCTCCAGTTGGTCCAGTGGTACCTTTGCTGCCTTTTTCGCCATCTTTGCCAGGAAATCCGCCCATACCCTTGTCACCTTTGTCCCCCTTGATTCCAGGAAATCCGGGCGGTCCATCTAGGCCCATGTCACCTTTAGGTCCAGGCAGTCCTGTAAAACCTGGATCTCCACGTGCTCCCTGGATTCCTTTCTCGCCAGGCCTGCCGTCCATGCCGGGTAGACCAGGGAAGCCTCTGTCACCCTTGAGGCCAGAACGACCAGGCACACCCGGAAATCCTTTTTCTCCTTTCTGACCTGGCAGGCCGTCAAGTCCAGGTGGACCGGGCATTCCATTCAAGCCATTCTCGCCATCTTGGCCTAACAAAAAAAGTACAATAATATCATTATAGCCAGAAAACTTAAGGGATAAGACAATGGAGATAAACTAATGTACATTCTCAATGATAATGAACAAAATTACCCCTTCTGTAGATTAAAAGTTTAATTGAACAAGCAATGGTAAAATGTATACTGGCCTATCATTGGTCATTTGTAATGTAGGACGTCATTTTTTATATAATATAAGTTGCTTAGTTGTTTTATAAGTTGCTTCACCGAATTAAAGCAACAAATAATGCTAAAAAGAATAGAAAATCACCTTTCATTCCAGGTATTCCAGGGAAACCTCTTTCTCCAATCGGTCCTGGCAATCCAGACTTTCCTGTAGGTCCAACCAAACCCATTTCTCCCTTATCTCCTTTCAGCCCAGGCTGAGCTATGGATGGCAAGCACGCGTCACCCTTCATGCCGGGAAGACCGTCCACACCTGGAAGTCCTGGAAGTCCATCTGACCCTGGTAAACCTGGATATCCTTTATCACCTTTCATTGCAGCCTCACCTGGAGGACCGCGAGGCCCCTAAAAACATTGTATTTTTAATGGCACAAGAACTCATTAGATATGGGCCAGGGATCCTATAGGATAAGAAAATGGACGCGAAATTGATATGAATTCCAAAATGAACCCTTCTCTAAATCAAAATTATTACTGGAGAAGTTTGGACACTACTGTTTTTTTTTTACCAACCAATCAAAATTAAATTGAAATATCCAGTGATTTTGAACAAACCAATAATTTTTAAAACTTTTGGTGCTAGTGTAATTTACTTTCAACTGTTCCCTCCCTTCCTCTCAATCTCACTGGTAAACAAAAAAGAAACAGTAAGGTCATTTAATTATGAAGTATGTAACATTATTATGAAACTTGTTTTAATATTGTTTATGATATAATTTATGATTGTATGTAGAAAGCCACCCTTTAAATTCCCAGTAAAACTTTACAAAGCAAACTATGACTAAATATTTTATTAAATATACTGTTCTTTTCCATTTATTTTTAAAGTAATTTTGTTGTTTCTGTGTTACATATGTACATAATTTTCCTTGTTAAATAGTGGAAATAAATCAAAATTTGACTTTGAGTACAAAAGAATAAACTTGAAGCTTAACATTAACCTTAGCCTTTAATTATTGTATTAGTTCCTTTACTTAAAGCCATTAAACCATATAAAATAAGAATTCTTTTAGTAAAGATTGAATGGTTGAAATTTACTGTTATCATGATTTTATGCTTATGTTGATAAAATAACTTTACTAAATAATTCTAGTGGATCTATATCAATTTATTTGAAAAAATAATATCTCACCATTGGTCCAGGCAGTCCAGAATCTCCTTGTGGTCCAAAATCTCCCTTGAATCCAGGTAAACCTGGCAATCCAACATCTCCCTTGTCTCCCTTATCACCTGGCAGACCAGACAGTCCTGGTGGTCCTTGTGGTCCAGGTTGGCCAGGCAGCCCACTCAAACCTTTTTCACCTGTTGATCCCTTCAGTCCCGGCAGGCCATCAAGACCCTGTAGCCCAGGGGTACCTGGTCGGCCTGGTAGTCCCGGATAACCTTTGGGACCTTCCCTGCCAACCTCTCCCTTGTTGCCTTTGAATCCAGGTACTCCAGAAATTCCGGGCGATCCTGGCGGGCCAGGAGGGCCACGATAGCCTTTTTCACCGTCTCTGCCTGGAGGTCCAGCCGGTCCTGCTGGTCCTTGTAGGCCAAGTGGGCCTGAGTCACCCTTATCACCCTTGGAGCCATCTAAGCCTGGCAGTCCTGGAGAACCTAATTCTCCTTTAGGTCCTGTTTCTCCTGGCTTACCTAAGAAGAAAATATTGTTTAATTTAATTATCCTTTAATAAAAAGTAGTAAAGTTTTTTGTTTGAGGCTAAAGATCTAGGAAACTGATAGTACGAATTTATTATTTGTTTTTTTCGGGAAAGCTTTAAAAATGCCTTTTAGTAGTGTAAGGCCATTTTCCTGATCCCCTTCGCCCTCTCTGGAGAGGAGCAACCAGTGCCTTTAAATACAAGTAATATAAATAAATATTATTCCCAAAAGTATAATAAAGTTACATTGTTTTATTAATCTTGCTAAAATCTAGGCATCTTCATGTAGATTTGGCATAATCTAAATGTGTTTTAAATACCCATTATATTATGGTGTCAAAATTACGTCTTTAAAACTTCAAAGCTAAATTTATTATGTAAATGTTTAAATTAAAGAACTGATCTAGTTTTTTTTTCATATCGATCTTTTAATATTTAGAAAATATCTAGAAAGCTTAGTCTAATTTTAGATTCTTATAAATATTAGGAGAAAATTTTAAATGCATATCTGTAATTTATTTCTTGACCGCAAAAATGCAGTGAATTTTCGGCATTAACATTTTCCTAATATTAACAACGCATCAAACTCATTAGGGCTTGAAATTTTAGCTTTCTAGAATGTTCCTAAATACTAAATCCCGTCCAGGTGTATGCTTACCTGGTAATCCTGGGGTACCACTTTTGCCTGGAGGACCTGGCAACCCCTTTTCTCCCTTGGGTCCAGTTACACCCGGAGGTCCGGGCGGTCCAACGCCTGGCCTGCCTGGATTACCCTTAGCCCCTTTGTCCCCCATAATTCCAGGTGTTCCAGGCATCCCATCTCTGCCAGGTGTTCCAGGCGGACCTTCTATCCCAGGAAAACCTCGGTCACCTTTCCGTCCAGGAGGACCTGGCGGTCCGTATGGACCGATTTCTCCCTTAATGCCTTGATCACCTTTCAGACCCTGAAGACCTGTTTGTCCTTGAGGTCCTTTTTCACCCTTCTGGCCCTTGTCACCATTAGTACCAGGCTCTCCCCTATCTCCAGGTATGGAACGGACTTCTTCCATGACAGGACAAATAGCTGGATCACCTTTTATGCCTGATTCACCTCTCTCTCCCTTTTGACCTTGTGGACCGGGGTCACCTTTAGGTCCAAAGTCTCCCTTCTGTCCATCTCCCTTAGGTCCTGGGATACCAGGGGCCCCTGGGGACCCGTCCCTGCCAGAAAATCCATCTTTGCCCGGCGGCCCGTCATTGCCCTTCATGCCCTGGGGCCCGGTAGGACCGACAGAGCCAGGGTAGCCTCGATCACCCTTTTGACCGATAATACCCTGTATTCCTGGCTCTCCTCGTTCTCCCCTCGGTCCAGGGGGTCCAACAACCTGCAGTCGTGTTCATACAAGTGAAAACTACATCCGCTTTTTTTACGTACATCATATTACTTTTATTTCTTTTAATTATTTGAATTTATAAACAAAGAATAATAATGTCTGAAGCTGAAGACTGGACCAATTGGGCTCAGCTTTTCAGGAAATATTTCTATTGTGCGAGGGTCTTAGACTATTTTCTTTTATTTAGTTATATTGTGTTTATTCTTTGGGTGGATGTACCCTCCCCAATAATATTTATAAACTTTTCAGCTTCATCGTAAGTTGGTTGAGCCGTTAGCGAGATCTTAAACTAAAGACCCACACACAGACACCTTGTTACTTTTAAATAAGGATATATTATAAATGTATGAAGTTCCTGTGGCATGTAGGCATCTTTACCACGTTCTCCTTTTGGTCCAGGCAAACCGAGATCTCCTTTTTCACCCTACAAACAATAAAGTTAACTTTATTCTACAAACAAATATTGGGATCATATAAAGCAAAATTCGTCGTATTTACACAGTAGCTTTTCTCCTATCTAACCCTGCGGAGGCAATTTCCTAACCCTGCGGTACATTCATTAACCTAACCTAAAATGAAAAAACCTATCAAAAGCTACTGTAAAAATACAACGAAACCCGCTACTTCGTTTTCTTTTCAAAATCTAAAATATTGTGCCATCAATTCCGCACTAACCAAGATCATCAAATTCTCCATAATCAGAATAATAAATGTATAGATTATAATCCTACCCAGAACTTAGAGAAGCTAGATTGTAAAGGAGAACCATATCGGTATATATATTATAGTTAATTACCTGTAGACCAATTTCACCTCTTGGTCCTGGCTGTCCATCATCTCCCTGTTCACCTGGCTGGCCACGTCCACCTGGAGGTCCTCGCTCTCCATCTAAACCGTCCTTACCATCACGTCCAGGATAACCTTTGTCACCTTTTAGACCTGAAATTTTTGTTAAAAAATTAGAACGACTGGCGATTCTTTTCATTTTAATAAAACTTACCCCACCCCCTTTGATTATTATTTTAAAAAGAATATATTTAGGATGGAGAAGAGCCAGGAAGCCCCTAGAATCTTTACCCCTAGATGTTATTTGTGACCCCCCTTCCCTCACAACCCCACATTTTTCTAATTTAGAAAAAATAATTCCCAACAAGGACGTTTATGTCTAATATTAGCTAGCTTGAAATTATAAGCTTAACATGAATAGCTAGAAAAATGCTTACAAAAATCCTAAGTCTTAAATCTAAAAGTAAAATAGCATAAAACTCGCACATGACTATTTTAGATAATACAATCTATTCAGTATTTACTATTTATTGAACTCTTAAGCTTCAGACAAAAAAAAACTTACTACTTTATATTATAGGATAAAACTTACCTGGGGGACAGAATGGGCATTCACCACCCTTGGGACCCTGCATGCCAGGTTCTCCCTTGTCTCCGTCCATGCCAGGTAGACCAGCGATTCCAGGCTCACCCTTGTCACCTGAACAATTACAGAGTGTTTCTAATTATCATAATGGATTTATTATTACTTTGATATTATACCAGATTATAATGTACTTTAATAAAGTGGAACTGAACTGTAGCTGGTTATTTACGATACCCCCACAACGACCCTCTTTACCCCAACCCCTCCCCTTCTACTGGATGAACGAACTGACCAATAAATGATGTCCATGTTAGCAAGCTAAATTGACGACAATTTTTTCCCTGTCATAATATCCACGTATAATCTATATCCATTATTACAATCTCTATAAACCTTTGGCACAATATTTGTTGACTTGCGACTGCGCCCCTGGAGGCCTTTAGGGGCACTTGTTAAAGAGAGCCGTCATATATGTTTTTATTTATTTTTAGGAGGATACCTTCACCTATAGTCTTTAGGGGTGTAGCCGCAAGTAAATAATAAAGGAAACCAGAATACAAAGCAGCATAAAGACATATGACATGAACATAGAGTAACTTCACCAACAAAAGACTTAGGCCTACTTTTACTTCATGGCCTTTTATTTTTTAATATAAATCCTGCTAATATATTTATTTTTCACCTTTTTTTGCTTCATTTCTAATCATTAAATTGTAAGTAATATTAATACAACGGTAGAGTACAATTATCAGTAATGAGAACAAAAATAGGTTAGATAAAAAGAATTAGAAAGTGAGAGCAAAGTTTGTTTTCTATATTTTTGTATGTATTATTGCATTTTAATTTCATTTTCATGTCCGTGTCAAAATTGTTGACTTTCTAATTAAAAAGTGGCCATGGCTGACATAAAATTGACATATTGACAATCTAATGACATTATACCTTCATACTTATACTGAAATAATAACGACACCACTTTTGACATGGGTGAGTGTGTGTGTCGATTTTTTTTTCAATGAATGTGTTAAAATAGTCTTTTAGACTAAATCTTAAAAATGTATAGATCAGATTTGCAATTAAACAAGTGGATGAAATTAGGTGGAGGCATGTTTTCCCAATTTATATTTGAGGGTGGATTTTCACCCCCCCCCCCTTCCACTTTTACCCGGCCCTGATTAAATATTATACCTGGCATTCCTTGCGGGCCCGGAGTTCCCTCCTTGGCGTCTCCAGGTACACCACGGGGTCCCATAAATCCTTTTTCACCCTTCTCTCCGGGTCTTCCGGGCAATCCAGGCAT
>LS044509.1:16816-35287 GCA_900241095.1 Acartia tonsa | reverse complement strand
TAAATTTTATACTTTTATCTTGTGTGTGTTTTCTGGAATTATTATTGCAAAATAAACAAACCTATCATTGAGAAGGCAAAAATCTTTTTTTTATGCTGATATATAAATAGTCTAATCCCTTGCATTACATGGTAGCAAAACTGACATCAATCATCCCTAATAAATAAATACTTAATCTTAAAGTGGACCACAAACAGTTTAAAACTTGAATTTGTAAACTTACTTTAGTTTAGTTAAGTAAGAGTAATGAGAGTTCCTGTCTCAAAATATATAGTTTAAGTTTAAAGCTAGTTTATATTTTAAAGTGAAAACAATTGAGATGTTTTGAGAGTTTTATTTCTTCAAGAGTATACTTAAAAAAGACTTCTATCCACACTGGAATAAGACATTTTCTCTTGTTTTTCTTCAATGTAGGGTAATAGATTTTTGTATAGATTTAAATTTAGTTGTTGAAGAAATAAATTTTACAAAAATATCTACATTTTTTGCTATTAAGCAAAATGTAAAAAAATTAAGAAGAGTAATGTTGTAAAGCCTATTTGAGCTAGCATGAATGTAGATACAAAGAAAAATAATGTGTCTCTGTTGGCGCGACTGGTTGTAACTTGAGACTTTGCAAATTTTAAGATTAATTTTATGTTTAACAGAGAATAATCCCTACTGGTTACCCATTGGTAAAATTGCTCCCCATTTATTTTTCCATAAATCAAAACATTTTTTAAAATGAATTAAGTAGTTATAGTCTTATATTTTTATCTTCCTTTAAAAAAAAAACTTTTAAGGAAAACAAACCAAATACACACTTGTATAAGATTTCATGAAAGAGTGCTCAATTGACCCTGTCTGAATCACCGGTGTTGCGGATATTCCGTACTGTCCCGCCCTACTGTAGCCCGTGCTATATTACTCCGACTTCTCTGCCCCCTTACCTCCCATAAACCTAATGCCCTTTGTTTTAGCTCCTCTTTCCCACCCCCCAACTCCATATGTCCATTACAATTTTATTCCTACGCTTTATTATAACTTCAGTGCATCTTTGAATTTACGAGGAGAAGGTGGATACTTACACTTTCATTAAAAAATATAAAATTGTGATGTGAAAAACTTTTAAAAACATAAATAATTTAGTTGGTTATAAGAAAATAAAGTTAAAAGTAGATTAAAATACATTTGGTGAAAATGGATTGCAAAAATGATTGTTAATAAAACACAGTAAAATTAGATTAAGAAGTAAGTAATTTAAATTTTTTCGCTATATTGTTACTAACTTAGGCTTTAGCACATCTATAACAAGTTAACAAAAATTCAAATTAATAAGAACAGTAAAGTTATAAAAAGAAATAATTTAAGAAACAATATTGAAAGAAAAGAAAAACACAAGATTGTATTTTCGAATGAAATTGAAAATAAATTTGAATTTAAATCCTAATATTAAAAGAGTTTACATTTACAATTGAACTTCAAATAAATAAAATATCTCAATCTCTCATATTTTTTAGAGAAAAAATACTAAAATCGAAATTTAAAATTTTGTCTTAATTAAATATGAATGAAATAAATTATTTTAAAAAGCAGTGTTTTTAATTTAGCAAAAGAATTAAATGAAATCATTATGTCAACTTTAATTACTAAATTTTAACTGAAAACAAAGAAAATTTTTTCTTTTATTTGCTGAAGAATTTAGACAAAACTGTCTGTTTAGTAAATTAACAAATCTGTCTTTAAAAATTGTGAAGAATTTTTAAAATACTTTTCTTTTTAATCCCTCCTAATTGCCGTTAAATTAGTTAGATAATAGTTACAAGCATTTTAGCAACAAATTAAATTTTTTTAGATTTTTAAGTGATTATATTTTTAGTACTGTTATTATATTATTAGTTAATATAACTTAAATTTCATATGATTTCACACTTCCATATAGAGAAATTTACTAAAATTAAGTAACATTTTATTTAAATTAAAATACCAAGAAACTAGAAGAAAATTAAATTTCTTCTAGTTTAGCAGCCAATTCCATCTTGTTATTTGTTGAACTAAGTGTGCAGTCACTTCCACATATGAATCATATTTTCAAATTATTAGATCCGCATATCATTACAACAATTCACAGACTAATACTTTTTTTGCTTCTTTTTAATCAATTAACACCAATCTTATTTATTTGTTAATTTGCCTTTTTACGAATAAGAATCCTAAATAGTTTGAAAGTAAATAATAAATGATGCGGAAGTGAAGGCCCACCAATTGCTGAACGCCTGCCAAAATGTGAAAATATTTTGAACAAGAAAATTTATAGGTTTGCAGTGTATGTATGTATGTATTATACGCCAGGGATCCAGGGATATGAGTTAGATTATTGAATTAAAATCTGTCTTTGCCACGTCAAAATAAGTGCTCTCAATATATTTCAGTATTGCAAAAATATAAGTATTATTTCAGCTGTGGTCATTTTTTTCGATAATATATTGTCGACGTTGAAACCATTGGAATTGCATGTCCGATTCATTTATCATGTATAAACTTCAGCCCATGGTAGCTGTTTAACACTGATGTGTGGGGGAAAAAGGGTTGTAGATCAATTTTATAGTCAATGTATTTTCCATGTTTTCGTGATTATATGCAATATATGTATGTATTATTTGCAAATTTATACCCATACATCACAAGAATATTCACAATTTACTGAAAAGTACAACACCAAAAGTATTGAATCAATAAAATATGTATGTTTCAAAATTTAAAAAAAAAATAATTTTATATTTATTGTTAAAATTAGATTTTGTCAAAACAATCATCATTTCTCATTGCTAAATATGATTCTTGAAGAATCTCCTTCTAGATTTAAGAAAATATAGTTTAACATGAGACCCATATAGTCCATTCAAATTTTTTCTTGTTATTAAACTTTTGTGTACACTGTTTTACCATTTTTTGGTGTACAAACTATGAAATATGCCGTGTGCAAATGTTGGTGCGCCAGGCATACGTATTTCATATCTTTGCAAAAATTATTTTTGAGAAATCTTTGCGAATATCTCTGCGCGGCCCTTCCTCATAATTGTAATGGATATAATATCATTGGATAAATAACTTGTGTAAATGTAGCATTGTTTTCTTTGTTGGTACCAATTGTAACATGTCCTATTTTTCGAATCTTAGTAGTTAAATCTTAGTTATTGGAAATGTTGAATATTTTTAATTTTGTCTTATCCATTTTTATAATTCTACTATTTTGATGTGTGTATGTTAAACCCTTTGATATCTTGTGGCAAAATACAATTCCATCAAAGTATCCTGCTGGGGAAAAAAGTTTGGGATATTTTTAAAAACCTAATTTTACCCTAGGTAATTATTTGGCAGTAGAAAATGAACATTATTGAGATAAAATAGGTTTTTCTTAATAATAAAAATAAAATGATATTGTTGCTGGTCCTCGAATTCCCTGTGGTTTGACCAGAAATTTTCTCTGAAATTTGTTTGAAATGAAATCATGCAAATGTGTGTGGACCAGAATAACAGGGAAGTGGAAACACGTAGTTGGCCCCGATAGCCTAAAAGTTTAAAATGGTGCAAAACCTATCAATGTTGGTTGACATACAATTTCAATGGTTTGTGTCTAATTTCAAGCATAAAATTACATATGATTAAAGCTAGCCTGATATTAAAGTCGACGCGCAACACCGACACCTCTAACTCTATTTTAATAATGACACTGTGTCTATAGATTTATATTTGTAAATTAACAGCACTAAAATATAATATGATTACGGTTTCCGAATATCCTTTTCTTCTATTTGTTTTTACCTTTTTCATATTGGGGTATTTTTTATCCGTGTCTGCCATTCGTGAAGTATGGAAATTATGTTTCTATACTTTGCAAAATACAAGTTCTGTCATTTTTGCATATTTTTTAGTCAAAATTATTTAAAATAAAACAAGGATAACAATAACAGAAAGTAGCGAAGAACAGGAACAATAAAGCGTAATCTACGAACAGCTTATAGAGAAGGTGCTCACTAAAATTTGAAGTCCTCTTAATGAACTTTAAGAATAATGAAATCTCATTCATAACGTTTTTGACGGACAGATGGACAAATCTGTTCTTAAATTCAGTCGTTTATCTTAAACAGCAGCAGAGAACACTATGGCTACTCCATAAGCGTCAGATATACAAAATTATAGAATAGCTTCGCTACTTAAATTGGTTTATTTATATTTGAAATATGCAATATGTTAACAATGCCATTCCTTGGATATTAAATGCTAAATATTTGTTAAAAAATTGCAGCAACAAATTTAGCATATTTTTGCGTCCTACCTTATTTGTTGCCAAAAGGCCTATGGCTAAAATAAATATAATAGGTGCCAACATAAAAATTAAACAATAAAAAATAATTACATTAGGTAGTATTCTAATAGTATTGTAATTTGAAGGAAAAACAATTGATTAAAAAATATTTTTCGCAATGTTTATTTTGCATTTTTTCATGGTAAAGATATTTTACGTGAATTTTACAAAATTTAGATATTTTTTATATTTTATACATCCATCAAAATATTCTTACAAAATAAGGGTGGAACTAATTTTTCAATGGCTAGCAGATGTTTAAATTTTTAGATTTAATACTTACAGCCTTTGTTTGAATTTTTAGTAGATTTTTGTGTTTGTTTTTGTAATAATATTCACGCCCAAAATTTGAATTTGATGATTAATTAGGTGATTTTGATACTAAATTGTATTCATATCTTGTTTTCAAGAATTTAATTAATTTTGTTTTGCCCTTTTCAGGTATGGGTTGGAAGCAGTTGAGCGGCTGGGGGATAGCAGCTAGCAGCTATAGCAGCAGCTGGCGGTCAATATCCCAATACTATGCAATAATTACTCTTCTAATTCTTCAAATTTGCATCATTACCAGCGAAGGTAAGTTTTTTATTGTCAAGTATAAGTAGCATAACTACTTTATGATTAAATCATGTCTATTTTTAGAATTAATTTTGAAAGTGAATACACTATATAGCAATTATTATGATTTATTCACATTTGAAAAAAATAACTGAAGCCAGATGTAGAGCAAAAACAATTAGTATAAAGGTACACAAAAGACATAACATATATTGTAGCAAGGATTTATAGACGTTGGTCTTACCTTCCAGGGATAACAGAATAGGACAATGGAGATAAATTAAGGTTTCTAACTTTGTGTGAAAATCTGCCTTTGTTATTTATATGTACTTGAGAAAGAATTAAGTTGCAGATTTTTTATCTTTCATAGTCCTCTGTCCCTGATCTTAGCTCTAGAATTGTAAAGAATGAATAGTCTTTGTAATTCGAACCAATTTGTTTTGGTTCTGTTTATCCAATGGTTCTAGTTTATAATTGAATAAAGTGTTTTAAAATCTTATCAGGGAACATTTTTACAACCATCAATTATAGATCTAATATTCCATAAAATTAAAAGTTCCTTCCATAAAAATAGGAAATACTAAATTTTTAATATATTCTAATATAATAGAAACTTGTTTAGTTCCACAAATATAATGTTTCTAAATCACTGTATCGAATATTATTAAATCCGTTGTTTATCCAATTTGTTTCCCTGCCTTTATATCTCCACCAATTGTTATTAAGGTTTTATTTTATTATATAATTTGCCTACCCGCAATAAATCTAAACCAAAGCCACTATTCTCAAAATTTCTTATAAAATAAAGGCAATAAATTTTAATGCAATGGTTTTATGATTGTTTTTATTGTTGAAAGTAATCTTATTTGTTGAAAACTTACTTTCAGAAAGAAAGAAAGATTTGGTTGAAAAAGTTTTCACATTTTTTCTCCAAATACCATCTTTTGAAAGAGTTCAATTTAATGTTGGAGAAAAAAATCAATTTACTTTTTCAGAAGCCAAGAAAGGACATGTACTCAAATTTTTTTTAGAAACTTGCTAGTGATTGATTAAAATTTGTTTTAAGATTAAGGAGTACAGAAAATCTTTCTGTGTATACCCTGTATGGGAATTACTGACCCCATCCCTGCAGCGGCGATGGTTCAATATTTTACCATTTCTTGACAAAGATTAATGTGAACAATTTTGTTCAACTAGATACGTAATTTCAATCAAGTAATTCTTTAAAACAACCTTCTTTAAAGATACAATTTTAACTTCTAACTTAATTCAATTTTATGAATAGAAGACAGAAATTAAATATATATGTGTAACTTAGAAAAGCATTAATTTTAAACCATTCTTGTGAAAATGTAATGAAATTTAAATTAATTTCGACTATTGTTACAGTTTAATAACATTTAAACTTAAATCAAATTTGTTTGTGATTTTCTCTTAAAAAACACCTTTTCTCTCTTTTAAAGCATTGGTAATTTCTTATCTACCAAAAAACGTCATCTATCTTTGCTTTCCTTGTCTCGTATTGACAAAGAAAAGTTTTTTGGACCATTTATCAATTGAATTTAGAGAAAGTGTCTTCGCCTTTCAATTTTTCTCCTCCCCCTCACCCCAATATTTTCTTTATGCCTTTTTTGTCTCTTTGAATCATAGATAGAGGGTAAGTTAAATAATGATTTGATATTTTGCATGGCATAAATCAAATAATTTTCATAAAAAATTGTGAAAGGTAGTAAAAACCAAAAAATTTATTTTAACTTTACTTAAATTACTATGTGTATGTAAGAATTGATTGGTTTGCTTGTTTGCTACAAGCTGTGCAACATGATTAACTATACCTTACAGAGTATCAACGCATTTTTTGTCATACGACTGTTGCCTAAATCCTTGGAAGCGACTGCAGCGGAAAAAATTAATCTTCTACGGGGCCCAGGATTCACGATTTCACACAAATATCAGCCACAGTGGACAATTTTTACGTAAAGAAAATAATAAAATACGGCAGACTAATAGAACCTAAGTTATAATAAAACGGATTTTTATCTTTAACAACTAATTTTTAGCCCTGCTTTTCAATTTATAATTAGAATACCATTCTCTGTTTTCAATATAAAATTGTGTTTTCATTCAATTTTGAATTAATCAAATTTTATTTTTGTGTGATTTGATGGAATGTTTAAATTTTATTTGGAAAATATGATGTATTATAAAAATAAGAAACATTCGTAAGATCATTTTTAAAAAAAATGCTTCTAGGGTGGAGTCGGAGCCGGTTTTATATTATTAAGACATATTTGATGAAATATATAGTGGATAATATTATGAAAGCTTAATAATGTGTTATTACAAGTGTCCTTCTCTCACACACACATACTTCACTCAATTGGTTATAGAGTGGCTTTGCTTTTACAATATTACAGGAACATTTATATTATTATACCCTGTTATTGTCATGTTATATTAGAATCATAAAAATACCTTTAGAACCATTTTTTTACAACAAAAAAATGCTGTAGTTTTTAAGATTTTCATTTCTTACCAATGGATGTTAGAATCCTTGTTTTAATTACCTAAAATTACAAAATTGTATAGCATTTGTTATAATTAAGACTTATCTAATGCACTTAAGATGTCTAAAATAAATGAATTACTGTATTTTATTGTCAGTGGCAGGATAGCTTAGGTGGTTTATTCACTGTAATTTTATAGTATTATATTACTATAAAACCCATGTTAAGACAGACATCAATAAAGAAGTGAGACAAACCATTAAATCTGCTCTCTGTGTATCTATCTATCTATCCTGCTACCACCCATGGTTGATGGTAGAGACAATACATAATTATTTGTGTGGTAATGATTATAATTTTCAACAAAATACTCCTTGGTCAAAATAACATGTGTAGTGCCGAGGTGTCATTAATTCTGGATAAGATAATAGTAATTTTAGTTTTTGTATAATTAGTTTCCGGTGCAGTGGTGCCTTACACCTTATGTTAAAAAACATTAAAAATCTTGTCACTTTTAAAACCCCAAGTTATATTTTGTGTTTGATGTTAATGTTTTTTTTAAGACGAATTAAAAAGATTTTATCAAAAAGATAAGTTGTAATAATTTTTTTTTGGATGTTGATGTAGGTATACCTATTTATCTCATTATTCTACAATAAATTAAGTACAATAAATTAATTTTAGTTGTAAATATGAAAGACGTATTATAGATATAAATAATTCTAGTTTTGATAGTAAAAGTGTTTGAATCGCCAATATTTTGAAGCAAACCCTTTGGTTTATAGGCTTCGGATAGGGAATGATAAAGTAAAAAACAGGAATGATAAAATAAGATTTAAGTAATGCAATTGAAATATAAACTGATATTTTGTTTCTTATGCTGCATAATTTACCATCCTTTCTACTTTTTTCAATTCTTGTCCCTCGTCCGTGGAAAGTTCATGATATTCTTAGTGCTTAGTAAAGCTGTGAATATAGTTTGGCCATTGTTTTAAAAAGATTGTGAGCATACTTGCCAAATTACGACACATACTGGTGAGTTTTTAATTAATTACAGTTATTTTATTTTTGTCCTTATAAAAGTTCTAAGTACTTTATTACATAAAAATAACTATTAAATGTGCATAATCTAGATTTTAAAAATAAATTTTTAAATCACCAAGAGTTTTGACGACTTTCAAATTTTGTGGAGCGCTCAAATGCTTTCTGAATGTTTAACGATTAACGACTCACGATTCTTTAAACGGGTATCTTTACTATTATACATTGTTAATATCAGAGCTCCTCTACATATAGAGTAAGAAGGACATTGGTATTTGCAACAGTCATTCACTAAAAAGTCGAATAGAAAAATGAATGTTAATTTTTAATTTTTAAAATTCTATTGACTATTGATTAAATTGACATATCTCCTAAATATTAAACTTTCTAAATTATCTGTATATTATGATTTAATGTAATTTTGGATATAATTAACCTTGTTGAAGTATTCTATTCTATTCTGATTATATCAAAACTTTTATCATTGTTTCGGGACATAAAAATGGCATTTAGTATATAATATTGTGTAAAACGTAACTCATTTCTGTAATTTTCAAAAGAACAAATAATTTTACTTCTTGATAAGTTAAATTAAACCAACTCTTTTCTTATTACTCAATGTTTTATTGCAACCAACGTTAAAACATGCATATAACATTTCTCTAAATTATTACCAAGCGTTTTTTCCTACATTGTTTTAAACAAGATTCTCATACACACACTTTCAAAATTAAATTTTATGTGTTTTTGGTCCTCGAATTTCATGGTAAAGGTTAAATTAAACAATTTCAAGCTAACCCAGGGGACATGGAAAAATATTTAGAAAATTGCATCGCTGTGCTGTTATTATATTAACATAAGACTTAGAATAATAGCTTAGGTCACTTTTATAAAATAACATAAAGCATTGAAATTTGAATTCGATAGAAAACCAACACGGACCTTTAAAAATCTTAAAAGTTAAAATACTTTTAAATTTTCTATTCTCTTTCTTAAAACCTCTTGAAAAGATTAATATTAACATATATTTGAGTAAAATCTTTCTAAATACTCAATAAAAGTATAATATTTTAGCATGGTTCAGTTTTGGTGCTATATTCACCCCGCCCCCTATCCCCGTCCGCACAATATCCCCGCCCACTTTACCCTCATTAATACAGTCAAGAATAACAATTTATGAGAACTGTATGCACAGATTTGAACGCTCCCGTCCCCGTTAAGCTGGAAGTTTTGTATTGACTTACAATTTATTTACTTCGCGGCATTTCATTATAGTGATGGATTATTTATTGGTATTACATGCTGTACTTTGTTACTTATTTTTGTCGACATTATGACCAACAGTAAGTATTGCAACTAGAACTCTCTATGAAGCAAATACTAATGTACCAAAGCTAAAATGTTTTTTTAGTCGTATGTCGAGATAGTTATAACACCAAAGCTTAACATGGACACCCTTCCTAATTTCTACTGCCTTCCTTTTAAATGTCTGCCCTGGTCTTAAGAAGAAACTATTATTATTTTCTTAAATATGTTCTATTGAACGAGTTAATTTATGCAACTTTTATGTAAATTCTAATCTCCTCCCAAATTTACCCCCACTTTCCCGAAAATTGAAAGAAATTTTCAAGGGGCACAGCAGGAAGAGAGAGAGAGAGAAAAGTGGTGCATTACTTACCACCTTCCCTCATATATTCATATATTTCTGTATTTCCAGGGAAGCAAAGTCAGGGAATGAACGAATTTTCCCCATTACAAACGTATGTTAGAAATTTAGCTTTTGGTAACTAATAAGCACTGGGGGAAAAAGGGGTGTCGATTACCTCCCTCCCTGTATATTTTACATTTGAATATGGCGCACATAACTTTTTTCCTCCCATTTTTGTTTCCTCCTAAAATATCTATCTATTTCTTCCCACTCTTGGCAATCTTTCTATCTCGTATTCATATTGCTTAAAAGTCATAACAATACTTTACCTAGTGGCGAGGCTAAACTAATATATGCATACGGCTATACAGACATTTTTTCAACAAAAAAACTTTGACATATCAAAACAATCTTAAAACATAAATTGCTTGAAATTATCCTTTCTTTTCTACTGTACAAAACATTACTGTTGTTTGTTTTTAATTTTTGAGCTACTAGGAGACATTATTTTGTGTTTTTTTTTCCCTTTTACCTAAAAATTTTAGTTTTTCATTATACTTGTGACTCCTCTGTCTTGGCATACTACAGCTATTATAGGCTTATAATGAAATATGAAACTAATAAACCTTTTTACTGCCCAACCAAACCAAATCAAATTTGTTTGGCCTTATAATTTTTTTTTTCTAAAACATTAATAAATTTTGCTTTAGACTTTGTCTTTTCTAATGTTTTCATTAATAAACTTCTTGCCCTTAAAGTCTTAATTAAACATTTGAAAGACTATACATACATTTCAATTAAAATAAAAACCTTATAGATAGAGTATACTAATGTTTTAATGTATTACAAGGATGACAACATCATATGCATCGAAGCACAATTAACAACATGACAAGTAGCGCAGATGTTCATTAGTTTATCAAGATTCAAGAATCTTTCTTATATAAGAGCATATTTATTGCACTTTCTCCATATAAACTGATTACTACCGAAGCGTAATGGACGGACAGACACTTGAAATCAAACAGTAGTTTCGCTTCTAAAAAGTGCTCGCCTCTGAATTAAATTTTGCCAGAAGCATTTAAAGTCAAAACATAGGACGCGTGTTGTGCTTTAAGGAAACAAAAAAGGGCATCGTCCCCTATATTGTCTTTGAGTCACAATTAACTCCCCTCTTCATTATATTCCATATTTTCAATGCATAGTTTCAGCCACTGCGGGAAGCTACAATCATTCAGGGTGCAAGCTAAAACTTAGATATTCTAGAAGGGGTGTACATTTGTGATATTTTGGCATTTTATGGAAAATGCCACAAAAACTAATGTAGTAATTTAACAATTCATACCACCTAGAATCTAATTTTAATATGCTTTTTTACCAACCCTTTTAAATTTCTAACTCTTTCCTATTTACAAACACAATAGGTGAATTCATTGTAAAATGGTTTTGTTTTCTTTAAATTTGCATAGACTTAGGTTTAGGTTTTGGTGTAAAATTTATATCTTTAATTTGAATAAAATTGTAAAGAGTTAAATGTTTGGAAAGTGTCAGAAGGGATGTGGAAAAGAAAAAAGAAGATTTCTCTAAAATTGAAATCATATATTACTCTTTTTTAGAGAAGACAAAATATTGAAAAATAGCACAGCAATGAAAACCTTAACACCAGTTTTATTCAAACAAAACACTTGATTTTTGGTAGTTATTGTAGATTATTAACTGAAAAAAAACTTCATAAGATTTTAGGAATTCGCTTTAAATAATGTAGCTGGCATATTTTGACCAATAATCTTGGTCGGATGTACAAAAATACTCAGTTCTAAGGTAGCTGCGTTACTAACTTTTCTTTATCTTGTTAGTCTATGGACAAATATAAGAGTAATGTGCGTTCCATTCCTTAGCTGATAAAATCTTTCTACATTTGGTTAACAATTTCTTTCTGGAAAAATGGTCTTAAAACCAAGAAATCTTCAAGACAATGAAAATAGTTTAATGTATTCTTGAAAAAGCCCCAAACTGCTTTGTGTCCAAAATGGCCAACCGCTCGGCCCCAAAATATTTCCATGAATAAAGCTGAAAACGCCCTATAATTCCAATTTTTAATGAACATTTTTTACATGAGTTTTTTGGCGGTACCATATTGTAAAACAAAATCGATATATGATAAAATTATGATGTAAAAGGGTATATGTGCATTTTTGCATGGTATTTTCTGTTTTCTGGTATTTTCAAATGTTAAAATGAATACATTTTGATTTTTAAAAGATTTTTATAATTTTTTTATTATGGACCGGGAGAGGACAATGGCATATAATTTAATCTAAAATCCTTTCTTCCCAATAGCACTAATAAAAATGGGCCAAAGAATAAGCTTGTATCTCTACAATATTTTTTTCTTTTTCAGGAGGTGACGCTTGGTTGAAGCCATATTTGAAAACATCCTATTCTTGTCAGGGTGATGTTCTCAATCTTACCTGTCCTCATAATCTAGTCATTAAGGTATGTTTTGTTTTGTTTTTCAGGACACCTATCCTTGTCGTTTTCACATAAACAAGTTTTTGAAGATTATAGGTGGAATCTCTTGAGACTTTAGCATACCTATCTACGAAGAAAGGTTAACCTATGTTGTAGATAGTAGGATACCTGTTTGGAAGATATAGATAGACCTATTACGCTAATTATATCTAGATATGTATACCTATTTTCAAGATATATAAGGGGATGGAGTTTACATACATATTTAAAGGAAACAATTTCTAGCTTTTTTATTCTTACAAGCTCTTCAAAATATGTGAACTACCATTAAAAAATTCTTGTTTAAGGTGATGCGCGCAAATTATGGACGATTTTCTTTAACAATTTGCAACCCAGAAGGAGTTAACGACTGGTCTGTTAACTGTATGGCTCCTAGGTCTCTCAGAATTGTTCAAGACAGGTAACACAAATTTTCAAAATGTTATATTAAGAAAAAGTTTTTTAAAAACAATCAGTAGAACTGGCGGATGTACAAACAAATCATGAAAATTAAAATTTTTAATTTTGCTGTCGTTTTTAAGACAAAAGACAATTGACGGACGTTCAGAATAAGATATCAGAAATAATTAATGATTTAAAATAAAGGCCTTAAAATATATTTTTTTTTGTATTAATATTATTTCTTTCTTAAATACTAAAAACTATCTATCTAACTATATTCTTCCCTATTAATCTATACTAATGAACTATTACTAACACTAATTTCTATTTGTATTGATTGATTGATTGATGCTAATTTGATGATGATTGGGGCTGCACTAACCTACACTAACTAACTTCTTCACTCACCACTCTTACTAAGAATACAGGGATTGGACAATGGATGATAAATTTATCTTCGGACAAATATTTATTTGCCTGCCTCTCGTAGCTGATAATTACTGGAAAACAAAGGATTGAAGATTACTTTATATCTCATTGTCCTCTCCCCTCTGGAATCAGGAATTGTAAAAAGTGCATTAAAAATAATAAACAGAACTGACAAAGGTTTAAAAAAGATTCGAGAAAATTTAATTTGCTTGCAAATTAAATAAATCTTCATCTGATCTGTTATATTTATTTAATTTTCAGTGCATTTCCTTTATCTTTTTATTTTAAGTATAAAAGCATGTTCAACTAATAATAATAGATTTTTTTCATCAATGGTTTAATATGCTTTTTAATACTTAATATTTCTGCATGTTTTTGTTTAACCTTTCTATAAAAAGCATGATTCTCATTTTTCTGTTTTTATGCTTGTTATTTAATTTTTTTATTTAATTTTTTTGTTTTCTTAGATGTAACGGTGAGCAAAACTGCTCTATAGAAGTTAAATCTGAAATATTTGGGGAGCCATGTTCTACTACTCCTAAATATTTAGAAGTTTATTTTGGTTGTTTTCAAGGTATACTATTTATATACATGGATGTGAATACGATTTCACCAAATAGCAAAAACGAATAAGGATTTTCTTTTAACATTAATTGAGATTAAAAAAAGAAATCTTCACTTGTTATTCCAAACTTAAAATTTGGTAAATTCATATGCACATCGCAACATGAGATTTACATGTTTAGTTTTCATTTTAATTTATGTTATTAACCTTTTTATTGCTTTGTTTTCTAATTTTGCATTGATAGTTATGGCTAATATTTCCTTTATTACTTTCTGTATTCAAAACAAGTTTAAAGGATTTTTTAGCCCTATTTATTTCCTTAATTTTGTGTGTAGTGTTACCCATGCCAGGTTTTTGTAGTGCAATTTTATTTTCTAAGCTTTAGTGTTGAACATTCGCATTTTAGTTGGCAGATAATTAGGACATAAATTTTTCCCTAGATGGGGTTAATGCAAAACAACCTAAGAATCATAAAAACACTATTAAAAAAATTAACAATAATAATTATGTCCATAAGTAATTATTTAACGTTCTTTAATTAAAAAAGAATAATCAAGGCAGAACAGAAAAATACCAGATTTAAGAAATGAAATGTTCAAATTAAAATTCGTCTTTAAAGAAGGAGCTTTACTACAATGTATGACTATCCTTTCCCCCTCCTCAAGAGGTTATAAGTTAGTGTACAATATTTTTCTTAATTAGTGAAAAAATTGAGTAAATTGCAGAAATTAAGACTTGCAACAACAACAAAAAGAGCATTTATAAAAGGGGAAAAAGGAGGACTAAACTGACGTTTTAGATGATCTATTGCAACGTTTAGACAGTTGGTGCCAAGGTTCCAGACATTTATTATCAAAAACAAATAGTAGTCCGAGCAGGAAAAGTTTTAGTAATGATTTTAATAGTGGCTTTGAATGTATGTACATAACATTCAAGATAATTTTACTATCTATGCTCTAATTTTTCAGCCAGGGTGTTTTAAAAAACTGTAATTTATGTCTGAAATCGCTTTCCGACCTGTTCAATGTTCTTAATTTATTTATATGTTCCGTGTCCCCTTTTCTCACTGTTGCACTTTTTTATTTTAAAATCAGCTCCTCATTAAGTAATTAATTGACGTAATTAGATCAAAATACAACATTTTTCATATTTTTTTCTAATAAAGAAAAAAATGTTTGATGGGCAACAAGTACAAAGTTTTTACCAGCCAACATAACTTTTTGAAACAAGAACAAAAAAGTTATCCTTCATCATTTGGCATGTTAAAGAAAGATAACCAGGGCTCGGCAGCTGCTAACAAGCAGTGACTCAGACGACAATAATTTTGCCTTTGGCTACTTTTGAATATTATTGCTATATTATAAATCTTTAATCAGGTTATATACCTAGCTGTGTTTTTCTAGACATAAAGCTTTTTTTATACGGCGACTGATTGTCAGCGGCTGCAAAGCCCTACATAAAAACATAGATCAGAGTTAAGTTACTTCTTTTTTGGCAAGTAAAAGTTTTATTGTTGGAAATAACTATTTGATCTGTAGACCAACTATTTCTCTACCTTATTCCATTATTAATAATTCTTTTTCCTATGAAGGGGGAAGGGAAGTCAGAAGTGGTATTCTAGAAGATTTTTATTTCTTACTGTTGATAGAGTTAGATAGGATTTTCAGTGTTTTTATTTTCTTTTCTTATCAAATAAGTTATAACTTTATCTACGTACAAAATAGTTTTTTTCTGATTCATTCAGATACACCTTGTTAAATGTTGTTGCTGATATTAAATCGACATGATAATAAAGTTTAATGTCATTATTAGAATATAGTTACTTAAGCAAGGGAGATTTTAATAATTTAATATGTCAGACATGCCATGAAATACCAAATTGTCGACATAAACTATTAAAACTGTATAAATTTAAGTTCAACATAATACTATAATATTCGTTAATTTGGACAAAAGTTTTATAAAGGCATTGCAATGTATGATATTGCATTGTAATGTATATTTGTAGCAGAAATATAATAAACAAGACTTTGAATATTTGAAGGTTGGGGTTAGCCGACCTTTAATAATCCAACCTTTATAATTCTCGGGGGCCAGGGATCATACATAAATATACAAAGTCAGACGAGTGACAAGTATCATAATAAACAATTAATAGAACATTAAAGAAGATGGTTTCAATAAATGTAAAAATTGGCATTTAGTTAACATAGTATGTCATGGATTATATTGATTTATTACTGTTTTTATATAATAATTCTTATGTTGATATAATAACAACACAGACGATGTAAAGATTTTTTTGTGGAAAACATTTCCGTGTACAGAGAATGCATTGTAGCATTAACTCTTAACTCTTATGCACAACTAAAGAGACATTTACAAACAGGCAAATCATAAAACAACCAAAAAAAGTTTTTTTTAAAAATTGTAAGATTCAGAACAAGTCAGACGTAGTAGTACCGTCATTTTATCAACAAAAGTTCATTATTTGAATATGATTACTTTGTAATTTTGTAATACTGAATTCAAGTCATGGTTCTTATAAAAGCATATCAATGATTTATTAAAAATAATCACACAAAAAGACAAACTTTACTCTCATTTGACTTAAACTATTGAAATTATACGATGCTACAACATAAAATTTGCTAAAATATAATGACAACGCCATGCAAATATTTCAAAATTGTTGAATTAAATAACAATAGAATATTTATGCCTAAATGCAGCTTAGTACTACAGTCGTAAGTTATAAACAATTTTAAAAATAGGTAGCTATAAATACTCAAAACTTGAAGGCTACGTTTGCTTGTTCTACCAAAAAGAAGTGTGTTTTGTTATGAAAGTATGTTTCTAATTTGATCTCAGACAAATATGCAGATTAGATTAATTATATATTAATGATTTTGTGGGTAAAAGTCTTCTAAAAAGCAAGCCAATAGTTAATTTTCTCCAATGATTTAATTTATGTGTTAAGCAAGCCCTTCGAGTATTAATTTACATCTTTTTGGTAGTTTACCTACTTTATAGTTAAGATAAATCCGTACGTATTTCCAAGTTTAATTAGTGTAACTCTCTTTTTTTATAGAAAGATTCCCAACAAATTGAATTATAATACCTGCATTTTTTCTTTAAAATATTTGTAGCTTGTCATTTTTGTGCAATCCATATTTTGTTTCTAATGTTTGTCTGTACAGCCGATTATTCCAGACTTGTAAATGGAAGACAGACATTTGTCTAATTATATTCCATTCATAACATTTCTGTCAGCTTTTTTCTATTCTGCAATAGAGATTTTTATAAAAAGAATAATAGATAATTGTATAGCATTGTTTTCCGCATAAATGCCTCATTTTTATGACCCACTTATTCAGAGACAGGAGCCCTTATAAACTTTGAGGATGCCATTGTTTCAGCAAAAATATGAATCCTATTTTAAATAGTGGTGTATGCAAGATATAGGATTCTTGAAGTCATGATTAAAGAACAGAATGTCGATAAAAATACAATAAAAACTAGCTCTAAGAGAATGTCAGTTATACATCAGTCATGACTACTTTAATGAAATACCATTTTGGTGTCACAAACAAATGGTATATCAAGCAAAAGTATTTCTTTCAGCTTTTCCATTATTCGTTTTTAGAACACTTTTCCTATCTCCCAATATTGACATATTTTGAAGTTAGGCCTATGGCTTTGATTTTAGAATAATTTTACCCTAGGTTAAATTTGAAGCCTATATTTATCTTTGCTGTTGACATTACCAGTTAAAGGACATAGGGGCAGGGCAAACATTACAAAAAATAGAAGAACAATTCAACCATTCTAAATCTATTGATTACATCGACGTATGACATTCAATTAAAGTGTTTTTAGTTGACATATAATATGACCAACATTAGTCACTTCTACTATAATCTCTTCCTAACAATGTTATTCTAATAATGAGAAATAACTGTTTGTTTTAAAAGTTGCATTCCTTTTTTGAGATAATCATACATGTAGAAGTAAAATCTACCATTTTCCTTATGAGGAAAAAACTATAAATCTAATAATAAGAAATAAGAAGAGATGCATAAATGCAATATGTAAAGAAAATAACATTAAGAACAAACATGCTTACTACATCTTTAATAGTCACTTATCTCATGTATATTTTGGCAGAAGGCTTAAGGACATAGGGAATAGGGGTTTATTAACAAGGTTGAATAACTTTAAGACAAAGGTTGTGCATCCAAAGTTGTTTTCTTTAGGATGCTTGTAACTTCTAAAACTAATAAATAACAGTTATTTAATCAAACCAGTAGGCATTTTAAACCTCTACTTGAAGATCTAAGCTAATGAAATGCGTTCATGCTGTCTATATTTGGGGGGGGGGGGGGGTTTTAAACCGCGTTTATGTGATTGAGAGGGTAATTTTAATGTTTTTGTGTTTGTTTACCAAAAACCCGGGGTTTGGCAA
>LS044509.1:0-16716 GCA_900241095.1 Acartia tonsa | reverse complement strand
CCCCCCCCCCCCCCCCCCCCCCCCCCCCCCCCCCCCCCCCCCCCCCCCCCCCCCCCCCCCCCCCCCCCCCCCTTACACTCCTGTAATGTCATGTATCTGTCATATATAATGATATGTGTGTGTTGTACCTAAATCCAGGGATTTGACACAAATATTGAGTAGGTAAATACTAAGTATATACGGAATTAGAGATAGGTATTCCCAAAAACAAATAAAGAAAATGTACAAAGCATTTTTTTCACCAGTCATAAATTATTTTTTTTTCAACTAATGTTATTTTTTAATGGCGGAAAAGTTTAATACAAAATAAGTGTTCTTGAGTTGTCTGTTTATCAGAATAACTATCTCTACCAACATTTATAAATATGATGGCTGGCAGATGTCAAAATAGTGTCACAATAAACCAACAAAATATTTCAACAATAAGATTAATTTAAAATAGTTCGCAGATTTTAAAAAGTTGTTAAAAATCCACAAAAACAGGGTTTTCAGAAAGCCAGCCTCTAAAATACTTCTATTTTTCATATAATTGTTAACATTTTTACGGAAAATTTGGCTAAAATATGATATATGCTGCCTCGAATATTAACCAAATGTCAAAGCCTATAGACTACAATTACAGCATCCTTTACTGTCGACGCATGCCAATTCTTTTGGTTTTTAAATATTTTTATGTTCCTTCTACCCGTATATTTATTTACCATAATTTGTTTTTATTTATCTTTGTTTTTGTTTATTATTATTTTTGCATTGTTCTTCTTTTTTTGTTACTCCATAAAATTATTGGTTAAAGGAGTGGTGGCTCATAAGTGAAGGAGTTAGATTAGGGGTTATTGTAGCCCCCTAACTTTATTCCACCCCTCTAGATGCGATAAGAGGAATAGCTGTGTGATGGATCCGTATTTACGGACTGTGCCTGATCCCTGTCCAACTACAATTAAATATCTGGAGGCACATTACGTGTGTCACTCTGAGGAACACGGCTTCCCTACTCCAGGTGTGTGTCGTCCTTGTTGTGCGAGCCTCTTGTAAGAAAGTCGTTTTGAAGAAACTATACAACTCTAGCTTAAAAATTTCAATAATAATAAGATGATAAAATATATGGTTAGTGTGCTTTTGTAAAAAGTTGTAAAATAGGAATGAAATTTAAAATCATCTTAAAAGGGTTTAAAAATTATAAAATTATTGAGAGGCAAAAAATTAAATTTGAATTTGCGCTAGCAAGAATATTTTAAAGATATTGATTCTAGGTAGGACAATGGTCTAGAAGATTAATGTTTGGTACAAAATCCATTCTAGATATATTTTTTTGGTATAACATTCCAGATTTATTATTAGAATTACAATTTTATTAATATTAAAATTAATTGTAATTTCATATTTAAGAATAAATTTTTTTGAATCTCTTTTGATATTTTGTATCCAATAAGTTTACTTGGAAAAATGAAGTGTCAAGAACATATTTCTAGGAGATTTTAAATATATTCTTCAAATAAATAAGATTTGCTTTTTAAACTTTTAAAGGACTAGTAGCTAAGAAAACAAGGATTTAACGTCCATTTTTTCGTTGTTGATTAAAAGTTTAACTTTAAAAGGGGCAACGCACCGAAAATAAGTTTTGGAAAAAGTCTAGGCCTTAGTTTTCAGATCATTATTTATCAGAATGAATTTTCAAATTTTTCATGTAGCATGTTTTAGAATTTCCATATTTTTTTCATGCATATGTAGGGTTTGGAATAAGAATTATATAAAGCAAATCCGAACATTACAGGCAAAGGTTTAGAATATATTTTAATACTGTGAAAATATGTTATTAAATTATAACACAAAAAATATTACCTGTTAAAATTTTATTTTTTTGATGAGGAGCCAATTTTTAAAGAATATATCTCCCCACCTTTTGCATATGCTAATGTATGTATGATATATGGTTTTCTCTCAATATGTAGATGCTTTTTTTATTTTTTTTAAAGTCACTAATTTTTTGGTGAGTATTAGCAATTTGTTTGGAAATTTTTATAGTAAAATTATATTTTTAAAGAAAAATACAATCTGAAGTCATAAGGAATAAATGTAAAAAAAGTTTATTAAATTTTGCGTTTTTGTTGGCCCACTTGTATATTTTAGTCAGCTAGAAAACTGTTCCATCTGTCAATGCCCCGTCATGAGAAAGTGAAAATGTATAAATGATTTATAATAATATGTAAATAATATTCAAATTTTACACAAAAAAATATCCAAGATTTTTGTTTCTTCACTGTCAGTGTCTATTTGACAATCTTAAACCAAACAAGGACAATTATTTTCATTGTTAAGATAGATAATAGTCGTTACACTAAAGAATAGATTCTCAATTATTTTCGTTATTGGAAGTGATAAAGCTTATTTAGTTTTAAACAAAATATTTCTTTACTTATTTAAATAACAAATAACCGACGTTTAAACCACAACTGTTTAAAAATTATACAATTTGATTATTTTTAAGAATATTTGACACCATACTAAAGTTTTACACAGATTTATCGTCCAAAAGTTTTGTTTAACATATTTCCATAGTCATTATGCAGACGTTTAGACTTGTAAACATATTTTTTCATGGTTAATTCATTTTCTTTACTATGAGAAGTACATTTATAAGTAACGTAGCAATATCTTGTTATAAACTTTTTTATGAATACCAATTTATTTCATTTTTGGTATATTTTTTCACTGAAAATGTCATTAAAAAAACTATTAATTAACAAGAAACAACATTATATCTAACTCTAACTAATATATTATTAAAAATATACATTAGTCATAGAGAAGCTGCGCTGTTAAAACTAACTGATTGACGGAAGTATAAAAAAGGAAACAATGTCACTAAATTTGAAGTAAAAAATCCGGTAAAACAATTGAAGACATGTCCGTTTCCTCAACTTGAGACGGATATCTGATGATAAAAAGGCATTGAAAATATAGATCTACAACAATTGACGTGTGTGTCCTTGCCCCTTTATTTGTAGGCGCGCAGCTTCTCTATAAGTAGGTCCTGTCTTCCGTCTATCGTATCAGATTACGGAAGACTTTTTAGTAAAGTTGCTACTTATTTGTCCTCTATTTATATTTCTTCATATAAGCTTATTGCTGCGCTGTTTATGGCAGAGTCATCTTTGTTAGGCCAATAAAACACATAGTAAAAGAATCACGAAATCAATATTCAAATTATTTCTAATATATTCAAAATTCTGTGACAAAAATTGATGTTTATACTATGACAGAAAAACTATTTGGCCTCCAATTCTCATATGACGATTATTAAACAAACAAATAGTTTATTAGTGGCGGAAGAGGGGGGATGAATGGTCCATATTTTTTTTTCCATAGGATTATAACTTTGTCATCGTAAATGAAGTGACACACTGAATAAGACAAGATGTAGGATAAAAGGAAAAAGTTTGGGGAAGGTAAAAGTTTGATTTTGCACGCCTTAGATCACACAAGCACAGAATAGACAACTAGGAACGCCACCAGAACTGCAAATTTATTGCTAAAGCAGCAAAAAATTCCCTTTAGCTTCATTTTACTTCACTTATTTACGGAGATTTTCAGCACACGTCAGTGACTTTTGTTTTATTGTGTAAAGGTAAAAAGATACAGCCCTTGGAAGAAAAGAAATGTTTAGTATTGGTGACAAACAGTTAAATGTTGGTAATTTTTAAGCCACACCTTGAGAAATGGCTGATAAAATTTTCGCAGCGCATAAATGGTTGGGGAAAAGTTTGCAAGATTGATAGTTTGGGCCAATCTTTGGTGGGAATTATTCAACTTTTGGTCGGCTCATGAATGTTCTTACAAAATAACAAAAAAAACACTACCAAGTTTACAAAATATTTTGAGTTTTTATTAGTAAAGACACTATTAAGATAAGAGTAATGTTTTTTTTTTAAATGTAGCTACTGTGCAAAAATTTTTATTAGTGATTTTACGATAATACCGCCTATAGAAATTATTATCATATTCACACTTTTTACCTTACATAATGTGACTAACCTAACTTTATTTTAAAATTCAAAGAAAAAATTGATAAATAAGGTTTAGATTTAATACAAACACACAAAGTTAAGCATTTTTAAAAAATATGATGAATAAATACTTTGTCTACTTTTAGAGACCACAACAACCACCCCATCAACGCCGAACCCGCTACCCCCGTGGATGACAACAAAGTCCAACATCCCCTTCAGAATCTTACCCGGGTTCTTGGATTCTTTAGATTTGGACATTACCACACCTGCCCCGCAAACCACCACTGAAAAATCCACCACATCTACAACAGAAAATGCGCCAACCACAACCACAACAAATGCGCTAAAAATTGCAGAAGAACAACAACATGATGACACACAAGAAAATGTTGGCAGTGGTGCGAACAAGGAAGACAACAACGTGATAGCTGCAATGATTGATAATGCCAACCAGAATGATGAAGTATTGAAAACAACAGAGAATATTGCACAAGCAAATGTAGATGAATCAAGTGAATCAAAATTGGTGTACACACTACAAACCGCAAACAATAGCCAGGGTGTTAAGGTCATACTGAGCACACTTCCTCTTAATAACCAAGAACAAGAGGGAGAGAAGGGTGGGGTTGAAAGCACTGACCCCCTTACAACCCTTGAGTATAACAAACAGGAAATGAATAATCCCACACACAACCCCGCCCTATTGGATGATATAAAAGAAAGTACTACAACTTCGCCATTTTATTCATCATACAATCGCGAAGAAACCTATCCACCAGTGCATTATGGAAAAAGTACATTTTCACCAATTTTATCACCACATTGTACTCCTGTTGTCATAAGATCCTTATCCTGGCCGCCGACCCATCCAGGTTCTGTTGCTCAGATTCCATGTCCAGCAGGTACCAGAGGTCTAGCACATTGGGCTTGCGGCAGCACACAGGAAGATCAGCCATCATGGCTCACACAGCAACCAGACCTTAGTGAGTGCCAATCTTATTGGATTGATAAGATTATTCTTGAGCTAAGAAAATCAGATTCTATAGTGACTATTGCCCAAGATATGGTGGATTATGTGAGGGTTAATACTCTTTATGGTGGTGATATTATTGCAATTATCAAGGCTATGACTATCATCACTGAAAAGTTGGATTTTCAGGTAATTAAAGTTTTTAAACATAAAATTTACTAAATGATTATGTTTTTGTTACTGTTGGTATTTTATAAACACGAACAGAAATTTTTTTGTACAATTTCAAATTTCCAAGATGCAATTTTTTAGTTGCAATACAACTAATAATAAACCTGTTTTTAGATTCGCAACATCCCAACACTTGATCAACGTGAGGCCATGGCTATGGAGGTTGCCCAGAGTATGAGCAAGGTGGCCAGTAACCTCCTGGAGGTGAAGAACCTGTCCGCTTGGAAGGATCTACCCAGCAGGCTCAGGATGAAGCTGATCTCAAGCTTTATTTCTACCCTGCAACAGTTTTTGTTGATTCTACCAAGGACTATTGCCAATGATAGAGAAGTCTCGCTCTCCAGCCCAAATCTTTGTAAGTTTTTTTTTCTTCTTATTTTGAAACTTTGAATTTGAATGAAGACTAAATTTGCCCCAAAATAAAAGGATAAAAACAATCATTTAGCAGAGCTGGGATTTTATGTTCAAGTGTCAATGACACTGTTACATTTACTGAATAATATGTCGCTTGGTTTTATGTAATATTTGTTTATGCGAGTTATTGTAAGTTTTTTGCTGCTACGATAATTAATTCTAAAATTCGGGACAGATATGATCTCTATTAATAGCTAAAATATTGAAAAGTAATGTATTATTCAAACTTTTGAAAAAGTATTATTTTCGATATAAAAAAGGAGAGTAATGTTAGGAGGAAAAAATTTGGTGATGAGAGAAAGTAAACAGAAAACTGTTTGCTTATATTTATTAGAAAATAGTCTGGACTGGTCCGTTAGTCTATCTAGGATGTAAAATGTAGATTATGAATGAAACCTTAGCTAGGTATACAAACATAAGTAGGTAGATTAGTATAGATAAGTAAATCTTTATTTCTAAAAAAATTATGTTCAATAAGTCTAAATATATTTACTTGAAAAGAATCAAACGATCTGTTTGTTTAATTTGTTTGTCTGTGTATATATGTGCGAGTGTGTATGTCTATGTTTGCTTTGAGTAGATATTTGTTACAATATATGGTTATATGAACCGTTTAATAATCTTAAAATTATGTTGCTATATCAGTTTAAATTTGCATAATGGCAATTCATAATGCTACCATTTTGCACTAAATTTAATTAAGGGGGAAATTCCGCAGATTAATAGATATATAAACAAATAGTAAGGTAGGTATTTTTATTCCAAAGAAAAACTATTTACCACGCTGATAAACAATATACTTTTGTCTTAGGTATAATACTCTTTTGTTGGCTGAAAAGTTAAATGTCTCTTTCTTTGTTAAAAGATATAAAGAATATGTCTGTAAAAATAAACTTTCTAACTAAACCATTTCTGCTCAGGGGTAAAGGGATGGGGTAAAGGACAAATAATCCTTCTTTTCCTTAAGTATGGCTAATTGTGTAGGTATTAGATAATGGAGATCTGAAATTCTGTTGATAAATTATCTCTGTTTCCCTCCCTGATTTCTCTCCCCTACTCTAATTTAACAAGTATAACTCACAGTGTAAAAGTTTAGAAATATTTCTGTACTTGTTTCTCAAAACTTAGACAATTTATGTTTGCCACCTTTCATGTATTTTAGAAGTTAAGAAGGGGGGGGGGGATATTTCATCAGAAAATTCATGTATTCTCCTCTTTTCCGTCTTCAAAATCTAGGTGTATTGTTTGTTGTTATTTATTTATTTTCGTAGAAAAGTATTTCTGATGTTTATTATTATTCTGCAGATTTTCTGAACCGTTTGCAAAAAATTGTGCAAAGAAAGATGTGTGGATTAATTAATATATGCTTGTCCTTTCCATGTCTAGAGAAATTTACTTTAGATTATAAAATTTTCTGGCTACTGAGCAATCTTGAAAGTTAATGAGTATGCTAAAATTTTAAAACTCACTCTTAGTTTAAACAGAAAACTTTATTTTGTTTAATCATAAAAGTTTTATTTAAGATTATGTGTTAGCTTATGCAGGGGAAAGTTATTTGGAGAAAAAAATTGTGAAAATAATTTAAACCTGATTCAAATTTGTTCTCTTTTTAATGTCATGCCATAAGTTGGCATGAAGATGATGCAAATTAGCTTTTAAATCCTGTTTTGTTTTCATAATAAACATTCCCATCCTATGTGATAGCTAGCATAAATTATGAGCCAATCTTTACCAAATAAAAAAAGATAATTTACATGAAATAACATAAAAATATAAAGGAAATCCATAAAATTATGTGCATATATATTTAGACATATTACATTTGAAGAAAAAAACTTTTATTTGTCTTTTAGACAGGAATGAAAATATCCTTAGACCTAATTAACATTAGTGTTTAAATCAATATGAGGATTCAATCTTGGCATAATTTTATCATTATTCAATAATCATATTTTTAATATTTTAGTGATGGTATTGAAAAAGATGAGTTTCCGCAACATCCGCAGCACAGAATTCCCGAGTCCCGCGTCCAAATCCACCCGTGACTGGGCCAACTACGCTGACAAAGTTCAAATTCCAGCTCTTGTCCTCATGGAAAATATGGCGGTTGACGGCAGCCATGCTGCGTTTTTGACCAGCAGAAATTTGAACCAACTAATGTCGTCTTCAAGCACTGATCGGGTCTCAAATACACGAAGAATTGTGAAAATAGTGAATAGCCAAGTAATCCATGTATCCCTGAGTCAAACAGAATCCTATTCCACAGTTGAAGAGCCAATAACAGTAATTTTCAAGCATTTATCCACATTTACTAACCTAACCCTGCCGGAGTGCGTGTCTTGGGATACAGGAATATCCGCCTGGTCCGGTGTTAGGTGCGCCAAGGCATTCTCCAATCAAAGTCATACTGTATGTGAGTGTAATACAGTTGGCACCATGGCACTACTAGAAACTCTGGATACGGAGACTGAGACGGATAGTCGACATGAAGTGACTATGGTGTTTATAATTATAGTTAGCATAACTGTTACTATAATTGTGGCTATTTCTGCGGTTCTTCTCAGTGTTTATTGTAGTAAGGTTAAGGTAAGATTCATTTAAATAACTAACACAAAATTGAAACTAAAGCAACTCTATAATTTGCAAGAATTATTCCTCTCTGAATATTTCTTCATGTTTAGTAACATAATGTTTCATAATAATATTTTTCTCAATATACTCGTAACAATTGACAAGGCCAGGCAAAAAAGCAGAAAATTATTTTCTTTTGTTCTTTGTTTATATGTTTCTGGTTATAATCACATATACTTACTAATATTCTTATGTACTTTTTATATAATTTTTGTTGGAAAAGATTAGATTGAGGTAGAATTTTTTTAAAAAGTTAAAGATTTTATTTTTGCTAATATCAATAAGTTAAGATACAAAAGACGGGCAAACTGGCACACCAAGTGAACTGTCAATTATAAAGAGTTGCTACGCTCCAAAAAATAAATATCAAACGTCGAATGATTACTTCTTTGCAATAGCCTTTATATTGTAATAAAAAATACAAATAAAGTATATATACACAAAGTAATAAGCAAACTGTTTCTTAGTCTACAAGCATGATATACTCAGTTAATGTCACTTCTTTGTATTATATCAACATTAGTTTAGTTTAGTAAGTCCATATAAATAAAGAGAAAAATGCAAGACCTCAATAAATTTTAACCATGACCAGTTTATATCCAGTGCTAAATATATAACCCATTGAAATTAAATGTCAACACAATACCTTTTGGTTTAACAGGGTAAAGGCATGCCTCACTTACCTTTCTCAATATGAATTACATTATTAATGATGGCTCATAGCTTCTCTGTAAAGAATACATTATCATACACATAGATAGGGAAGAGGGAAAACACTTTCTAAAATCTAAAAGAAATGTTTGAAAATGCCAAACACTTTAAAAGAATCAAACACGTTGCAGAGATATTGATAATTACGTCGACTTTATAATTTTATGTTATATTAATATAATATAAGCAACAGAGTTTAATTGTCTATTCTTTAGAATACATCTCCTTAGCATACATAGTAAGGTATAAAATAAGCCAAAGTAAATGCTGAACCATTTATTAAAAAAGCTGAAAGGTTGTAAATGAGAGTAAGAAAAAGGCTCTGCACATTTTTCATCGTCTTCAACCTGGCTCTGAAAATAGGACCAAACCATACTGTTACAGTTCATTATTAGACTTTCATTCATCTAAATTAAACTGTGATACATCATTATATTAAAAGTAAGAAACCAATTTACTGTGTTGACTCCAAAGTTTGGTAAATTAATGATATCGTGGTTTAGCTTTTACATTTTTATACATTAGAATTTTCTAAATTCCTTAAATCATTGCCTGTCTTTTATTTTACTACATCAAGAACGCTTTTCCTTTGACGAAATTCAACATAGCTAGGTTGTTTTCCTATTCTCTAAATTATTTCTGATTTTGGTAAACCTACATTTTAATGTTATAGATTTTTAATTTTGATGTTTTTTAGGTTGAAAGTGAGTTAAAGCTGTGCATATCTCGTGCAGGATTCCCCTGCTTCAAATCCAGCAAGGCCTCGCCCCAGAATTCCTACAGCTACGCCTCCAACCTGTCCAACTTGTACAGCAGCACAGGCTCGCCAACTTTCACCAGTCTCACGTCCCCACATCATACTTTCTCAACGTTGGCCTCCCATAATATTTTCCCCAATAGGGATTTTATGGTAAGTGTCTTATATTTTTTTTTAAATGTACGTCCATCAGTCCCTACTTTTACTTTCTAATAATCTACTCTGTATTTCATGATAGAATCAAAAAAAGTCTTTTTACACTATTTCAATCACATTTTTTGATAATAAATTATGAAAGGAAAGGTGTAGTAAAAAGTCTTATATAATGTTCTCTGCCACTTTGAGTATGATTTATGCGTCTACAAAAGAAAAATAATTATTAAACAATAACACACAACTATTCTTATATAAAAACAAGAATAAGAACATTACATGAAGAAAATTGGAGAAAAAGAAATCGATGCTGATAAAATATCAATATTATACTATTACCATATTAATATCATCATAATAAGTACAAATTTTAATAGTAGATTTTAACCTTTTGATATTATATGCATAATAACTTGAACCAAAATCAAACTGGAGTAAGCAATTACCACCTTTAAATTATGCTTTATAGTCGATTGAATTAGGAAAGATGTCACATATAGAACACTTTGAGTACGAAAGTAAAAAAAATAAAAAGATGCTGAGTTATTTAGTTTGAATGTTTTATTGTGTTGAAAATTATTTGAAAAGACACAATAAGATTCTGTTTAGCTTGGGGGTAAGATACATTGAATTCACAGATTCACAATGACAGAAGTAATTTCCTTACCATACCAAATTCAAACATGGTGTACCTTTAATTCCGTATATGATTACATCCGCAATTGTTTCACAATAGCAAATAAACTAATATAGGAATTTAATTATGAGACTTAGGTAAGTGACAGTTCATAATGTTGTAATTGTGTGAGTCTGGTGTTTTTTAATGTAAAACATGTGCGGTAATTAAAGAACACCTCTCTCTATATATACCCTATCATTAGCTCTCTGTGCTTTGCTTATAAATTACTATTTATTAAACTTAAATTAACTATAACAGTACTTCTTTTTACAAAATTTTCATTGAAATTTGAAATAAAATTCTTTATTAAATTTGAATAAAATAAAATAGGTTGAAAAGGAAAAGAATATTAGTTACTAGAAGCGCAGCTTCTCTATAACTAGGGTGTCAATGTACGTTTACTGTATGATCAACAGAGAGTGTTAAGAAAGTAAGAATGTCTTAATTGATCCTGGAAGGCAAAATATAGTTTACCTTGAATAATACAGTAATGTTGAGATTATAATCCAGTACTTCATTTAATATTAAGTAATTTTTAGTCAAATTTCCCCTACTTTATAAAACGTGAATAAAAGATTTGTTTTGATATAAGTTGAATTTCTTCAAGAGAATGTCACTCTTTTAAAAACATTTTATGAGCTTTTCAACTCTCAACAAAACAAGGATGTCAACATTAATAAATTTAAAGCTTCACAATGGACACTGTTTTATTCAAGCTATAAATTTGCTATGCATGCATGTAATTCTATGCCATTAGATTAAAGGCTAGAAAAATAGTGATTGAACAGACACAGAGAATTTTTGCAAAGAATTATGCTTTGAAAAAATAAATACAGACGAACAGTTTCTTATTGAAGAAAAGCTTGAATGAAAATTTAGAATAGGGAAACAGAGCAGAAATAGGTGGAAAATACAATTAAGTTTTGAGAGGGGGAAAGAATATCAGGGGAAGATTTAGCCAGAGGGTAGAAAAGACTAACTAGATTAGGGCATTAAATTTTTATTCTTTAATATTTGCTGAAGGAACTGAGAATAGCGGCATTTTGTTTCTCTTTTGCAACAGCTTTGGTTTTATAGAGAGGAATAAATATTCAATATAAAATAATCAACAATATAATATATGAAGATAAATGTTTTACACCATATTTCTGGTATTGCAACTATACCTTATCATTGTGGTATAACATTAAAAACCCAACCTAACCAACCATTAAAAAATACGTAGGCTATAGTGGAACAGTAACAAAAACTGTTTATATGCATACCTATCTTTTTTCTGTTTAAACAAGATAACTATGTATATTCTTGTATTTACCTTTCTGAACTAGTTTAAAACTTGTTCCCTCCACCAACCAAATATACCCTGCTAAACTCAATACACTGTGTTGATTACAATTTCATTTGATAATATCGATGACATTGCATTTTACTGATAATTGTGACTGAAATTAAGCATTACTTATAGAAATTCTATATCTTCCTTGTAATATTAATCCAATAATGATTTATGTTGATATAACTATAGTTCTAAATTTTAACATAAAATATTTGTATATTCTGTTCAAATATGCAAATTTCCAACATTTTATTAACAACAATTAAATCTGCTGAAAGTTTGTAAACAGCCAATCATCCTAATTTTTAACAGATGAAGCAAATCATTTCCTCTACACCATTATGTTTAAGTTTCTTAACTATGCAAATTTTTCAAAATTTCTCTTTCTTTTTTAGATGATGACCCAGGAGCAGCAAAGACAGCAGCAACAGCAAATGTATTCGGCAGCCGAACTAGGACTCGATGCTAATAAGCTGTCAGAACAGCAGGCAGCTGCTTATCACCAGCATCAGCTGAGTGGTGGCCACCAGATGACCTCCAGAAGTATGCCTGGTCCGCAGGTACCTGTATCCCACACTATGGATGTTCATAACGGGTCACAGCGCAGCCAGCAGGCAATCAGAGTTCCGCTCCACGATGTCAGCTCAATTTTTCACCAGCAGCGCCTGACCGGTGGCCTCCCGGCCGAACAGCTCACCTCCAGCACACCCATTGCGTTCCAACACATGGAAGAAGTACCCCTCAGCAATTGGGGGGAAGGAGTATCAAGTCATATCTATATGGAGGTTGACCCATTGTATAACATCGCTGGTATACCTGGTAGGGCCAACCAATATCACGGCCACAATCAGGCTCAACACATAATATCCAACACTAACAGTCATCAGTTTAAAAAGTTGCCCAATTCCCAAACCCAGGTAGAGTTTATAACCTCGCCATGTAGTGAAGAGGAGGAGCTTGATTGCTCGACCCCCGGGCTCGGCAGCAGCAATTGCTCACAGAGCAGCTCCGGCTACTCAACGGCGCCGCCAAGTGAATACTACGGCAAATCAGCCGCTAGACAATCAGACAGAAAATCTAGAAATGTTCAAATTACAGCCAATACTACAATAGACACTAATAATGGATATTCAAATATTAGTGATCCTCAGCAAATTAATGTGAAAAATTTAACCAAAGAGCATGTTTTCAACCTTAATCAGTATCACCAATTTACAGATAGTGCTTAAAAAACATTAAAAGTATGTGTACAAAAAATACTTTACTATAAATCTCTTTAAAGCTTTAAAAAGTGAATGTATTTTGAATTAAATACATATAGTTATAAAACGAGTCTCAATGATCTTGGTAAAAAAATCAAAGTGTTTTTTTTACGAAAAAAGACTTTAAAAAAGAAAAATAAAGAAAAATAATGCATATTTTACTACTTATGATTTTGCTATTTAATGTGTAAATAATGAAATTGCTAAGTAGAAGAACAAGTCAATTTCCATGTTAAAAATTACACTTTTCATGGTAAAATTTCCTAATTGTCAAAATATCAAAATGTCAGCATTAAATCATATCAAAATTTTGGTTTTCAATGTAATAGAATTAATTTTTTTTCTAATTTCCATCAAATCTCCATTTTAAAAGTTTTAATCTGATAATTTCAATAAGAGTCATTATAATCATTAATTTTGTTTGATATTTTTTTGTAATTTTGAATTCTGTGATATTAATTAGTTTACTCTAAGCTATTCAAATAAATGGTTTATGATAATATAATTGATTTTTTTTCACTTTTACAAATTTTGGTAAAAAAAAATAGTCTTAGAATGTTAAGTAGACTTCTTCATCACAGTTGACAAACGTCCGCAATTAATATAAAAAAAGTCAAGATGATCAATCACTAAATTCGACCAATAAGAACACAGTGTAGAAACCATCCGACCACTTTATTGGTTACAAAGTGTACAAATGTTCAAACGAAAAGCTGTTATTTTTTTCATTTCATGCATACAAAAAGTTAGAATTGAATTAAAGTGCCGCTAGAGGTTTCTATGAGTGTATCAGCTAGTATAGACTGAAATAGGAATAATTAAATGACACAAGAAGAGAGATTACATTACCTTTAATAAAAAGTACAGTTACTATGGGACAGTTTTAATTATCAAATAATAACATAAGACTAGTTTCTTTATACAGTGTTCATACAATGTAGTAATAATATTTTTTTTTGAAAATTGAAAGATAAATGTTGGGACTTAAGCTGTAGGAAGTGTTAGACAGAAATCAAGATTGGTATATCCTTAGTACTCAATCTCAAATATATCAGCAATGACCAAATAAATCAAACATGCATAAAATATCAAGAGCAAAACAGAAATAATAGACTACAATGGTAAAACTTAAATCTTTTTGTGAAAGGACATGTCGAGCGTAAAGATTATAATCTTATTTTAACGCACTTGGGTATGGAGACATATTCCGAAAACAAACTGTTCTAATAATGGCATAATTTATAATAATATTCATATAATAATTAATAGCATCAATAGACCAAAACAACAATTTCTTTTCAACTCTGACTCTTTTTGCTCAGGCGACAGACAGTGTCCATAGACCCAGTTTCTTAATAACCCTTATATTTAGAAAGTGTATCCCTCTCCATAATTGCGCAGGCGACAGTGTGCATGACGCCAGAGTTTTTTTTTTTTTATCAGAATCAACCTTTAAAGAGATACTACACTACAGATTTATTTTGGCCATAAATAATAAATATTGAAATAGAAATTTCTGTGGGCAAATTAAATTGTTCTGGAACAAAAGCACCTGGAACTTGATGTATAAATAACAAATATATTAAGGTATCTTTTTTGGTTTAGGTTTTTACAATAACCAATTAAGACCATTCAGTGACAATATATCTTTGATTTTACGACCTTTGTCTAGCAGTTTTAATAATTCATGTTTTTTATATGCAGCTTTTTTTAGGGCCAAGGATTTTTTTCTACCTAACATTGCGGCAGTAGAGCAGTTTTCATCTTTAAATATGACTTAGCTTAGCCAAAAACTTGAATTTATCACCTTTCAAACTATAAAGAGTTATAAAATATCCTTAAATTTTATTAAATTTAAAATTTAAAATTTGAGTTGAATAAGTATATGTTTGTTTGCTGTTGAAGATTTAAAATAAAATAAAATGAAATTTAATTTCTCAGAAAATGTTTAATTTTGAATTAGGAAACAAAATAGAATTCTTATCCAGCTAAACTTTGGTGTTTTTATTATATCAACAATCAACTTAGTACCATGTATAGCAATATATTGGAATTAAGGAAAAATCTCAAACTTGGTCATTAGGTCAACAACGCCTGTTTTCTTGGCTGATTTAAAATTTGAAAAAGACATAAACAGAAAATGATTAAATAGACGTCCCTTTAACTCATATGAGAATGACTCTGGTTGATATATATCTATATTTTACCAACAAAAAGCATCTTATCCCAACCTAAAACAACCCTTGTCCTTGGACAATTATCTTAATTCAGTGATTCACTTATCAACTTTATACCTAACCTAATAAAAAATAAACCACTTCTTTATTAATGACCATCAGCTAGATATCCATACAACCAATAATAATGATTTTTGTAACGTTTAGGCACATTGCTTCGTTATAATTATGACTCAAAAAGTAAGTACGTTCATATATGTTTTTATCAATTTTACAATAATTAACAAATACTCAACCATTATGATCTTTTGAGCTTTGTTTTTATTAAATTGCCATACTTGTGGTTATACCATCTGTGCTAAGCTAATTGACATTGTCATCCTATTAATATTTAATCTTTGACCTCTGTATCACAGTAAAAACGCCTATATCCGCTTTTTTACGACTGCAGTCAATGAAAGGAAGAAGGATATAGAAATAGTTAATGAAATCTTTTGAATATAATTTGTTTAATTTTTTAACAATTAAGGGCTTTAAATATATTATTCGAATAGTATTTTACGCAATTCTTTTAATCAATAAATTTTAGACGTAATTATTTGAGAGAAATTTACATCTTAACCTCTCTTTAAAAATGTATGTCCTATGTCAAATTTATCATTTGTACAATTATACGTGTGTGTATTTGTTTACATCCTTGAAAAAATTACAATTATGCATTTAAGCATTTTTAGAATACCAAGGACAAGAGGTATACTCAAGTAAAAAAAATTTGTTCACAACTGATGATAGTCATTTTATTACAGGGACATAGAGACATGATAAATTAATCTTCCCCTAACCAAGGTTTATCCAGAAAGGCAGGTTCCCAATATCAGTTTTAAAGGTTATCATGCCCCACTTTTTTTTCTTCATATTATTTTGGGAATGGTGGTGTTAATGACCAAATTCTCTGCCTGGATAAAATTTAAGTTTTGCCATAATCTTTTATTTATAATCTTTAAACTCAATTTTACAATTGTTTTTTTTTTTTTTTTTTTTTACTAGAATATAATTTTTAGAATACATGTTAACAAATTGAAGATTTTGTAAAGAATACTTAAATTTATGAACTATTTGTAAAAGTGCATAGGACAAGCTTAGAGTGAAAAACTACATTGCAAAATAATTTATTCCAAAAATCTTCTCTTTATTACTTATATTCTTTAATTAACAGATAAACATCCAAAAAATTTGAAGAGAATATTAATGTTTCTGTCGCTCCATCCTTTATTTTATCACATTGAAGTTATTTAAAATGCTGCATTTCTAAAAAGACTAAGGTGGCTAGGACATGTGCTTAGAATGGAACAAAATAGGTTTCCAAAAAAGTGCTTAAAATGGAACCC
>LS044502.1:0-17449 GCA_900241095.1 Acartia tonsa | reverse complement strand
ATAATTTTAAATATTTATATATAGATATATATATTATTATATATAGTTATATATATAGAAATATATAGATAGAGAGAGAGAGAGAGAGAGAAAGAGAGAGAGAGAGAGAAAGAAAGAAAGTGAGATAGAAATATTCATACAAAAGAAAAGAGAGATTATGAGAGAGAAAAAGATTGACAGAGAGAGATAATGAGATAGATATATATAGAGAGATAGAAAGAGATAAATAAATCAAAAGAGTGAGCGAATGAAGGAGAGAGAGAGAGAGAGAGAGAGAGAGAGGGGGGAAGTTAAATGAAGAGAGTGAGAATAAGATTTTTTATTTTAGACTTTAGAAACCTATAGATTGACAAAAGTAAAAAAACATTTTATTAGAATATTAATTTTTTTAGATAACTTTCGGACCTTTCAAGTATACCTAACTTTCCAATCAGTTGCCCTGTCCATACTCTACAGTTGGTGGCAGGTATTATCATTAAATCCAAGAAATATTTGGTCTGTCTTTCACTTTGTCTGTAATGCAACATCTTATCATTTAATAAATGATTAGATTATGAATATTGGTTTAAAAATTAGACAGTTCTATATCGAAACCAACCAATAAAAATATTAACAGTACCCAAACATGCCAAGATGGTCATTATACTTTGAGTACCAGTGCATTGTACCAGTTCAAAGTCCTCTCATTCCTTCACTTTCCAGTACATATAAACACAAATTTATATCTCTTAAATCTTTTCTTTCTCTATCTATTAATTGTAGATTATCATTTCAAGCAATATCTTGGATGTATCATCCTTGTTATTCTATGAGATACGAGGGTTTTTAAGAGATAAGACAATGGCCAATAAATTGATGTGTATTCTCAATGATGATACACAAAATTACCCCTTCAGTAAAATAAAATTAGTGGTTGAAACATTTTAACAATCAACTTAATGAACCATCTAACCACAATTCGATTAAGTCTCCAAATTGTTAAGCCAACAAATAAGAAAACATTATTATGATTTTTGGGGACTATTGTAATAAACAGCTAAATGATCCCTCCCTCCCCATGATGAGATTCTTATTTAATATTTCATTTTGTTTAGTATCAATTTCCTGAACTCCAGTGAGTCATACAATGGGTAATCAATCCGGGGAAACTGAGACAACACTGAAGCAGAGAAACATTCCTAAACTTGTTCCATCCAACAAAGAAGTTGACAAAGATACAACCACATCCGAGCCTAAGAAAGTTGAAACCGAAGAGGAACGTATTGCCCGTATCAACCAGACTAAGATTACTGTCAGTGATTTTCTATTCAAGTGTCTTGATCATGAGATGCTCAAATTGTTCTTCCTGTCTATGATTGCATTCTTTTTGGTTGTTGGATTCATCACCTGTATCTATTTGACCGTCATCTTCTTTTTCAAGCAGAGCCTTTGGCAATTCTACTTCCCCACCGAGGAACAGATCAAGCGTATGAGAGGAGAACTGTAAATTTACAACTATGTTTATTGAAGAACAAAATATGGAGAAAAATAACCTAGTGATCAACCAAACCTTAGGAGGCCAATTTGGGACAATTCCCAAGCGGGTTCCTGTGGACAATATGCAATGGTTAGAGTCCAATACCCTGGGCAAAACTCTGATAACTCCGGACGAGCTGGCCAAGATGTATGGGGAACGTGACTTCAACTTCTATCTCATTTTGACCCTGATGACATTGGGATTTGTGTGTGGCATTTTATGTCTTTACATATGTTTCTGCATCTGGGCAATGAAGGTGAGAGAATGTATTTTTATTATCTAGTTTTGTTTAGAGTTGTCTTCAGATAAGAAAATAAAAAAGGATAAATACTGAAGGGTTAATTTTTCATATTTATTTGTAGACTTAAATAATGTCCTGTTAAAAATAATTTCTATTAATCAAATAAACGAAAAATTTGCTAAAAGTCTCTAAAATTAGGAAAAAAGCCTCTATTAACTATGAGAAACATCTGAATTATTGATCTTGAAATTTTCTGATTAAATAACATATTTTTATATCACTTTTGAAATTGAAAAAATAAAGCACAAAAAATGTTGCAAAACAATTTTGATACAAAAAAATTACAGAGAAAATTAAATGCCTTGTACAGATTAGTTCATAAAAAATTCCCACACACACACACACAGCAAGTGTTTAGACTATCTTGATGATGTAAATCAGTCATAACAAATGATATTTAACAATAGATGTATTCCTCCAGATGAACAATCTAAATATAGTTACAAGTAAAACTAAAAAAGAATCTGAATGTCTATGTGGTAGATGAAGATTTTGTTCTATATTTTATTATCTTTTTATATTAAAATAGTTACTACACCTCTAGCATAATCGTCCTTCTTATTAAAAGGGGGATAGGGAAAAAAATATAAAAACAACGAAAGACTTTATTATGAAAAATAAATTATCTTAAAGCCATCCTGGAAATATGTGATTCTTCCTTAAAATGGAGAACTCTATCGGTTCAGTAGTTATTAAAGTATTAAGCTTCGGACAAAAAAAAATTACTACTTTACATAATAGGATTACTGTATAATATTTTTCAAATTCTAAGGTAGGATTGTTCATTTACTTTTTCCTATTGGTCCAAATAAGTGATGATCATCTAGTCTTTCTATATTTATTAACTAAACAATCTTGCAAACATCTGACATGAATTGTTACCAACCAGGGAGGGAGGGGACATTGGGCTGTTTGTTTCACTAGTCCCCAAAGTTTAAAAATAACTTTTATCAACTTTGGGGACTTTTATAAAATTTTGATTGGTTTGTCCAAACGTTTCAACAACTAATTGTAATCTACAGAAAGTTTTTTTGTGTATCATAATTGAGGATGCACATTAATTTATAGGCCATTGTCTTATCCCTTTAGATCCCTGGTTATCAACACAACAAATGGTAACTTTGGATTTATTTTGTGTGAAACAACACAAGAATATTTCATCAAATAAAAAAACTATCATAACAAATATGCAGGGATCTAGAGGGATAAGACAATGGCTGATAAATTGATGTACATCCCTCCTGAAGAGATATACAATTACCCTTTCTGTAGATAACAATAAGTGGTTAAAACGTTTGGACACTTAGCTTAATGAAACAGCCAATCAAAACTCAATTAAAGTCCCCAAAGTTGTTGAGGCAACGAATAAGAAAATGTTATTACAAAGCTTTGGGGACTAGTTTAATAAACAGCCCAATGTCCCCTCCCTCCCTGCCAAATATTGCATCACTTTCATCTGTGACATTGATTTTTAATTATATAAATTATTTTTTATAGAATGGCATTAATATTTAGTAGCAAATCAATTAATCCTGATATAAAAGTAACAGGATGTTTCTCTGTTTGTTTGAAGTTTAAGATCATTCTTACTGGTGGAAAAATTTGGTTCGCCTTTTCAGAGAAGCTTTTTATAGCCCATCCCCCACAGAGAAATTGCTCATGACAAAAAAAAAATTTCTTTTTAATACCAAAAGTGGAGGGTCGATTCCCCTCACCCCCCCCCCCTTCTCAGTAATTAACATATCTTTACTTATATGTTGCGGCCTGTATAAAGCAACCATAGATAATGGGACATCTATGTTTAGGGGCTATAGTAAAAAAATATATGGCGAAGGGGTTAAATAACTGTATATCCCCACCTCGTGGACCCTGTGCCAACTTTCTATTGGGGTCTATCTCAACCAATAGTATTAAAAATTTTAACACAGCTAAGTCGCTACAAAAGAGAAAAAAACAATTTGCTAGCCTACAAAAAAGGTCTCCAAGCCAGGGGCCAGGTAGTTTCTGGGTTATACATCTATACTTAATACATTTATCCAATATTCCATGGGCAGGTGGAGGAACCAGAAAGACTCTGAAATTTGTCTTTCTATCTATCTATCTATTTATAGGGAAATATGGACCTGCCCTTGCCAGGGGGTGGAACCAGGAAGACAAACACTCTGAAATTTGTCAACCCATTTAAAGATTCTTCTGTACTCTCCTATATCAGGTTACTTTATATTTTATATTCAAATTCTTATGCAAAAGTAACAGGATCTGTCTGTGCATGTACTGAAGGATCTCGCTAACCACTGCACCGTTATGATTCTCCTATACAATGTAGCTTCACAATGATCCTGGGAAGTTTAATGACTGCTTTGGGGAAGGTATCACAACCCTCCAAAGAGAAATCAACACATGCTTTTTGGGTGTTTTAGAATAAAGACTTTTAGTAACTTCCCTACTAAAAATCAGGGAAGGAGTAGAAATTAGACTGCAATTTTACTGGTCCCCAAAGTATCATAAACTTCTCTCATTTTGATTGACTTAATTAAAGACTTTGGGTACTTATTACTAAATATAAATAGGGTTGTGCAAATTAGCAGTGTTAACACTTTTCCACCAATTATTTCAGTCTAAAGAAGGGATAATCATGTTATCATAAGTAGGTGTGAATGTCAAATTATCGTCCTTTGTCTTATCCCTGCTAAAAATGAAAACCCTCATAGAAAACAAATATTGAAAGACGAGACTTTGACAGCTAATTAATGTATCCAGGTATAAATTCAATGTAGCCCCCCCAGGCCCAGAGGGCCAACAAAACACCCACCATCCTAATTCACTGCACCAATCATCAGAGAGAAGATCGGGAGAGGTGGGACAAGAGTCGACATGCCGGGCAAAGGCAGCTGCAAGGATCCCCGCCATAAGCCATAACAACCCGCAACAACCATTGGAATCAACCACCCCTAATCATTTGGGTCCCAACAACCAGAAACAACTGCAGGACTTTAGTGAATTAGCGGCCAACCATTCTGGGTATGCTACCAGTACTGGGAAGCTGTTTGAAAGCAAGGCCAAAGGCCTGCATGATAGTTTTAAGCAGTTTAGACAGTTCCGGTATGATCATCAGATGGATGATGAACCTGAACAGGTTGTCTTTGATGCTTTTGATCTCCAGGGAGGTCACTACTAACTTTATACATGTGAATCTATCATAGAAAGTATGGCTTCGAAACTGATTAAACCAGTTCTAAGCCATACTGAAAAATAATGTATTGCATAATACTATATCCAATTTTCTATGAATATAGAAATGTACAATCATACAATTTAAAACCAGTTTTTTTGGAGCGTGCCTTCGGCATCTTGGGACTATTAAAACTGGTTTTAATCTTGTAATTGTACATTTTATATCTGCGAAAAGCTGTTTATAATACAATGCGAGAAATAACTATTCTTATACTAAAAAAAGACATTTAGTCTCAAAAATCATTACCGAATTCAATTAATAGCCAAGAACCTGTAATCTTTAAAGCAGTATTACGTTATTTCCTATCAATGGACAATAGGATAGAAAACTCCATCTCTAATGTGTTGTTATGCCATTGCTTTAAGTAAAATAATAGCCTAATACACTCACTGACATTGGTTTTAATTATTCTCCAATTTATTTCATCCGTTACTTGCTAAAATTTTGTTTAATGTCATGGTGAAAAATCATGTATTACATAGAATTATAGACAATTTTCCGCGAATATTAAAATGAAAATCATAAAAATCATGATATTTGGATCAGACTAAACTGGTCCATAATTTTACATTTTTCATTTTAATATCAACGGAAAGCTGTCTATAATACAATGCTATAAATAAATAACTAATACTATCAATAAACATCCGTTCATGTAATATTTTGTTAAAATAAATAGAATGATATCAATATTATTAGAAAAAATATTGTATTATTATTAATCTTTAATTTTAAGAAAAAATCCTGTATGACACTAGTTTATAAGTTTATATATAATCATAAGTACATTTGATCATTACAATAAATTTTAAACAAGTTTGTCAATTTTTGGTAAATTTTGCATCAAATTTTGACAAACTTGAATTGTATTGCTAGTATACTATATTAGTGTTTAAAAAGCCAAATAATAAATAAACTATATTCTATGTTTTCTTCTTTTTTTGGTACCAAAGTTAAAGTAGATGCTCTATAATTAAGTTTAATAGTATCTCCTTACATTAATCAATGTTGGTTCTAAAATCAGAGATCTAAAGGGATAGGATAATGGTCGATAAATTGATTTACATCCCCAATGATGATACACAAAATTATCTTATCCCTTCTGTAGATTACAATTAGTGGTTAAAAGGTTCCCAATCTAAATTTAACAAAAGACCCCAATGTTTTTAGGCCATTTAATAAGATATCGTTATTATAAAATTTTTTACACTAGTGTAATAAACTGCTCAGTGTCCCCTCTCCCCTCTAAAAATTACTTTTCTTTTACTTTTTCTATGAAATATATACTTTTTTTATTTAAAACTAAATTGAAATTATGGTAGATGTTGTCAAAAAAGAATGAATTTTATATTCTAAGATTACTTCCTAAATCTGTTTAGAAGGTAAAAAAACAATTAATATTTAATTATTCTGTGGTCATATATAGGAAGTAAAAATATATTAAACTGGTTCTAAAAAAAGATCTCTTAAGCACTGTAACAGTAAAGATTAAGCCCCAACTTGATCAATACTGAATTGTTATATCAATAAATATAAAGACTTTAAAAATCTTTTGACTTCCTTATTCTAATCTTTTACACTATAGGTATCTTTTTATTAGGTGGTTATATAAAAATCCAAAAAAAATAAAAAAAAGGCAAACAGAAGGGATAAGACAATGGCCGATATTAAAAAAATTCTGTAGATTAAAATTGTTGGTTGAAACGTTTTGACAATCAACTAAATAAACAAAATAAAAAAAAATCAAAGGTCAATAAAGTCCCCAAAGTTATTAAGGTAACGAATAAGAAAACAGTATTATAATACTTTGGGACTTGTGTAAAAAACATTCCATTGTCCCCTCTCTCTCTGAGATTAATTGTGTTTAATTGTTATATAATTCTAATTCACTACATTACTGAAACACTAAAAACACTATATGAGATTAATGTTTAAATGACTAAGATGTTTACTATAGAAGCAAAAACACTTATGTCTATAAGTAGCGCAGCAATAATAAGCTAATAACAAATATAAAAAACTGCAGGGAAAGGCAATTGACGACAAAATGATGTACCTCCCCTATCTAATAATAAACAAAATTACCCCTTTCTGTAGATTAAAAATAATGTTTATAATGTTAAAAAACTATTAGTTTGGAACTAAAAATTCAATAAAAGTACTCAAAGTATTTGAGTCAGCGAATATGATAACGCGGTTATGAAACTTTGGGTACCAGTATTATTTATTTGTTGATGTATATACTCCAGTTATAGAGTAGCTGCGCTACTTAAAGCTAACAGATGCTAAGATTAGATATAAAGATGAACAGGTTTAATTATCAGAGACTAAGTGACAGGACAAGAGAAAATTATGAGTATGTTTATATTAGGGTAGAGCCGGATATCCGGCCGGATACCGGATATTGAAAGTAACCGGATACCGGATATATGGCTGATTTTACAAGCCGGATATCCGATTATCCGGTAAATTGCCGGATATCGAACGTTGGATTGCATGCCATTATTTATCAGATAACAACTTATCTATTGTAAATTGAATATTTTTTAAAGTTACTTTTCATTTTATCCCTATCACAAAATTAATTAAAATAAAAATTGAATAGTTTTTCCTTATAAACTAAAGTGGCAATAAAATATCAAGTTTCAATATTTGTCAGGGATTGTAAGGGATAAGATAATAAACATAATTACCCGTTTATAGATTACTATTATTGGTGGAAAAGTTTAGGTGTATATAATCATAATCTTTAAGACTGATTTTCAGTCGCATATGGAAATGTTTGCTTGTATGATATTTAAGTTCATGATTTAATTTCATTTTTCATGTAAAAATTTAGTATATCTAAAAGCATAATGAAGGAATAAAATGTGGACAAATAATATGCAATATGTAATACTGATATAAATTATACAATAATATAATTTAATATAATAAAAAATATAAGGTAAATAAATTCTAAATTATATAAGTTTTAAAATATTCATAAATATATTTTTTTTGTAATATACATTTTATCATTTATCTATCTATCTCATTATCGATATATATCTAATTCATCTATGTATACATCTAGCTATCTAACTATTTATCTATGTCACCACTCAACCCACCAGTGAAAGGTGCCTGGAATGCCTGCTAGTAGGAGGAGGTTTGGGTTTGGTTGAATGCCTGTCTGTCTTTCTTTCTATCTATCTATCTATCTATTTATCTGTCTGTTTATATATCTATCTATCTATCAAACCACTGAACCCACCAGTGAATGGTGCCTGGAATGCCTGGTAGTACGAGGAGGTTTGGTTACTCTAAACACAGCAGCAGAAATAAAATCAAAATTCTTATGTTATGGGCATAGCAACTTTATAAATATGGGAAGCAGCTTATAGTGCCTGATAAAAAATGACGTCATACAATACAAATGACCAATAATAAGCCATTAAATCAATAATACTAAGTAGAAGGATGTCAGTCTGTTTGTCTAAAGCCTAAGATCTCGGTAAGTAATGAAGTGATTGAGGTCTTCAAATAAGAAAACCTTAATTTAAAACTTTGGGGACTAGTGTGATAAAAAGGCCAATGTCCCCTGCCTCCCTGTTTTTATGTGCACTTATTACATAATTAAATAGGGGATAATGTTAATCTTTTTTTAAAAAAAACTCCTTGTTAAAGTCAGTATTTCTTGGAATTCTTGTGGAGAGTCCTTTTAAATCTAGAAATATGAATAATTATACTGTTTCAAAACTTAAGTACTTACATCATTAAAATGTTTTCATCCTCATTTTTAAAGTAGCAAATCTACTATAGAACTAACTTGTTTGTCAGTCCATTCGTCCTTATGTCAGTAAGACTGTTTTTTTTTCCTGGTTGCAATTAAGATTAGAGTTAGAGTAGATTTTTTCCTACAGCTAAAAAACTCTTAGATAGATTACTCTTAGCATAAAATAAAGGTGTGATGCATTTAAAATCTCGTAAAACTTCACCTCAAACTAAAGAAAACCAGTTTTGTTAGCCCAGAGGGAACAAAGTCCCAGACAAACAAACTGGTACTATTTTTATGATTTTTATTTTTTTATTCTTAGAAAATTGTGTGCAATGCGATACTATGCATGATTTTTTAGTATGGCTAAGAACCGGTTTTAATCCAGCAGATAATAAACGTATTGTTTATGATTTTATTTTCCTTGTAGGTTGAAGTGATTTCGAGGTTGTTCTCATTTGTTGAGGGCTTGCCTCCTGGATTTTTTAACAAATTTATTTATTTAAATGATTTTAACAAATATTTCTCTATGAAAAGGATTGGATTTTTAACTGTACACTTTTTAAAAAGGGAAGCTTTTTATGATAAAGAATGTACGTCCGTCTATAAAGCTCTTTTTATTGATTTAGACATAATAGAATTGATTTTAAAATTTGCAGGATGATTCATATAACAGGTAAAATTCAGAAAGCGAAGCAACTTTTCATTCGTTACCAGAAAATCCATTTGTCCATTTAATACATGCTTATTTTTAACTTTTTGTATGATATTATCATCCTATTTATCTCATTTTTGGAATAATGTTTCCTAGCAAAACAATTTACAATATTATAAGCAAAACATAACTACAATCTAATTCTAAAACTGTTTTTTAAAAAGTTTTTACACTCTACAAGATTTATTGTTCGTTTGTTCTTCAAATATTTTTTTCCATTCTTCTATCCATGTTTTATCAATATTACCCTATTTACTATATATATGGTGTTATTCATAAATTCTCTAACATTCTTATTACATAGCTTCAAATTGATAGGACAATTCCTTTATTACAAACTTTCCCCATTTTTAACTTTAGTTTTTAAAAAATATTTTTTTTTGAGTGGATAGTAATTTTTTTCTAGGTGCGATTTCTCTAGCGAGGGTGTTGATACCCTCCTCCAAAATAGTTATAAACCTTCCAAGGACCTATGAGAAGCTACCCTCTAAATTAGAACCATACCAGTTCAGCGGTTAGCGAGATCCTTTGGTACAGACAGACAGACAGACAAACATCCTGTTGATTTATTACAAGGATTTATAAAATTTGTTATTTTCCTGAGTCTTAACACCCTTCATAACTGCACTATAATACTGTAAACACAAAAAAAATTAAAATGTCATTTCAAATTCTACAATATTAAATTTTACTTTTCAAGCTTATGCTTTTTTTTGCCATTGGATCATTTATATACCCCCCAACATTAGAGTAAAACAACAGAGGGGGAAGGTATAAAATAAGTATATGTACTTTTAATTATTGAATATCAGCCAATAGCCTCGTAAATATTAACACAGCCGGATCGTATAAATAACAGAAAGTAATTTGCTAGCAGACAAATCAAATAATCATCCATACGTATGCATTTATATACCCAATAACATATTCAGAAAACTTTCTTAGCTTTAAACATGGTTCATGATGGTTCATTGATGAGGAATATTTATTGGTTTTATGAAGAAAAAATTTTAATTGTATGAATTCTATTTAAGTTTTGACATTATACGAGAAGAGGCACTGAACTTTGAATTACACTTATAGTTTCAAAATCATACACTCTTATTTGTTGGCTTTAAAAACTTTGGGTACTTTTATGAAATCTTGGTTCAAACTAGCAGTGCCCAAAGTCTAGTAGTAACCCACTAGAAATACTAAGGGAGGGAGGGAACATTGGGCTGTTTATTACACCAGTCTCAAAAGTTTTCTTATTCATTGAATAACAACTTTAATGACTTTTATTTAATTTCGATTAGTTGGTTCATTAAGTTGAGTGTCCAAACATTTTAAGCACTAATTGTTATCTACAGAAGGGATAATTTTGTGTATCATTATTGGGAATGTACATTGTCTCATCTCTTTAGATCTATGAGAAATAAATTAACAAACAATTTAAAATTTCAAGTTTGTTGTGAGATACATTTATATAAGAATATTGTTTCAAACAAATGGAAAATGTACATTTAAATTTAGGAGAGGAATTTACTTTTCACATGGATCTAAAGGGATAAGACAATAGCCAATAAATTAATGTACATCCCCAGTGATTATAAAAAAAATTAACCCATCTGTAATTTAAAACAACTGGTTAAAATCTTTTGAACACTCAACTTAATGAAACAACCAATCAAATTAAATGAAAGTCCGAAAAGTTTTTGAGACAAAATAAATAACATTATTATAAAACTTTGGGGATTAGTGTAATAATCAGCCCAATGTCCACTCCCTCCCTCATCTTTTCAGTGAATTGAAATAATTTGTACTTTTATACACAATGAAACCTTTTATTCTCTTTAAAGTATTCATCGAAGTACAAGAAAAAGGAAAGCTTTGTTCAAACCTAAATTAGTGAATTCATCTTTTTTTCTTTTATTATCTATTGTTAGCTTTCATTACCTAATTTCAAGTTTGGCTTTCCTTTTAATTAGGAATCTTCTTTAATTTTTATATATATTTTTTTCTGACATAATTATCCATTAACTTTAACAAAGATTTGTGTTCATATTCAGATATATATGTTTTAATCTCTTATTAAAAGTAATAGAAGTTCCCCAAGCAAAGCATTATTAGTTTACTTATTGAACAGATCTATAGTATAGATGTATATACAGACAACTACCTCCCTTCCTTTTTCAAAGACCTCTTTCGTCTGCTTCTAAATTATTTTCTGCTACTTGGCTGTGTTTATATAAGCGACACCATTAGTTGATTTTCAATAACCCAATAGAAAGGTTGCATAAGGTGGTTGGGATGGGGAGATACAGTTATTTAACCCTTTCTCCCTCTAGTGTTTTACTCTAATTTTGAAAATCTATTATTAAAATGCAGAGATGTTAAAAGTTAAGATAATGGTCAATAATGTAAATCTCTTCTGTAGATCAAGATCATTGGTTGAAAAGTTTGGCCACAACTATAACTTCTGAATAACTCAATCACAATTTAATTAAACTATAAATTAAAGAATATAACATGTACTTGTAAATAAAACTTTTGATTGAAGTGACATTTTAAAAAGTTCCTGATAAGTTCCATACAATGCCAAACAAGTTTTACAGAGACAGGTGCGCGGATGGTCCTCTGGCCGCACTGTCCGCGGATGTTCCTCTGGCCGCACTGTCGACTACATTACATTTGTCCATTCAATTATTTTCTTTTGGGTTCGAGTCCTACCTGGGTTCTAAAAGGATAAGACAATGGCTGATAAATTGATGTACATATTGAATTATAAGTTAGTGGTTGAAACGTGTGGACACTCAATTTTATCAACCAACCAATCAAAATTAAATAGTTCCCCAAAACTTATAAGCCGATGAATAAAAAAACGTTATTATAAAAAATTTGGAGACTAGTCTATTAAAAAGCCTAATGTACCCTCCCTCCATGGGTTATACTAGAGAAGTTAAAATATTATGTAAAATTAGGAAAAAGCCTCTGCCCCTAATAAGCTAAAAAGGAGGGTAGAGCTTCCATGAAAGTGAGTGTACATTTTTTAAAAAATTGCTTGTCTGATGGGTGTTTCAATTTAACATAAAAAAATTACAGTCCTGAAAATATTTAAATTGATTAAGTCTCAAACTGAAAATATTACAAATAAATCTTTCCCAAATATATAACAGGATAGGCCATATACATTTTATTATTGGTCAATTGCTGTTTATACTGGCCTATCTTTGGTCCTTTATATTGTATGACGTCATTTTTATTAGGCACTATGAGATGTTTCAAGTTAGTAATCTCGCTTTTGCAAGTTGGTTGTCTGATAAGTATTTCTTCACTTAGAAATACACAGTTTTTTAAAACAAAGTTATTATTAAAAAAATGGAATCTTATATATTTTATCAGAATAAATCTGCCACTGATGTTTTTGTATTGTAACCCGCGACTGTGGGTAACTAGTAACTAACTGCTACTATGTCAGATGCACGACGTAAATAGTTAGAATGGTTGGAATGCTTTGGCCCAAAACAGGCGCAACTCGTTACCATGCACAGTTGGGACTTGCATCGCAGAGAGTTGGATAACTGATGAGCTAATTTCATTAGCGGAGTATGTTTCAAGGTGCGTGGAGAGTGGTCTAGTAGTACCCAAAGCGACACTAAGCCCCCTAGAGTCTTAACTCTTTTGGATTGAAAGTAAATGAATGGAGAAATTTCCTTCTGAATTCTTGGATTCGGAGCCGAGTGAACCTGGCAGTTGTGGTATTTATTATGGATCTTTTTATTGATCTATCTTTTATAAATATCTACCTATTCATCTATCTATCTATCTCTTGGTCTACTTATATTTATCTGTTTATTGATCTACCTATATATCTATCTACCAATCTATCTATTCATATATACATATATCATTTGTATTTATTATCGATGTTTTTATCTATCTATCCATCTTTCTGTTCTAAAAAATATTTTTAGTTTTATAATAACGTTTTTTTATTGGTTGACTTAACAACCTTAGAATTTGATCAAATTTTGATTGGTATATTGAGTGTCCAAACGGTTCAACCACTTAATTAACATAAGGGTCAATATAGTGTATCATCATTGGGGATGTACATCAAGTTTTTGTTCATTGTCTTATCCCTTCAGATCCCTGGATTAAGTCAGTATAAACTTGGTTTTGGGATGAAGGTAAACTAGAGATAGATTTGATTGATTGATTGAATTTGTCTAAAATAACATGGTTTGTTAGAATTCTGGTCCCTTATCCCTGATTATTATTATAAATTTCTTATTATATAAAACCATACAAACAATAATTCATATTACTACATAACCTGATGTTATAGTCATTATATCAAGAATATCACAGAAGGTTTACAGCTAAGAATATGACTATATGGTCATGTAATTAATGAAGTAAAATATTTGAAGAAACCGCCATATACCATATGTGGTGTGCTTACTCTTCCACTTAATGTTTTATAATTGCATAATCCTTATAATAAAGTAAAAGTATCTCTTTTGTCTGTGTTAGAGTGTCTATCTGTACCAAAGGATCTTTCTAACCGCTGAACCGATATGGTTTACAATGTATCTTCTCATAGGGCCTGGTAAGGTTTAAAATTATTTTGGGGTAGGGTACCACCACCCTCCAATAAATCACCATAAATGTAAAAAAGCAACTGGCGTCGCCTAGCAGATATTTTTGGTTAACAGCTGATCTTTACATAGATTGAAAAGAAAACATTTCATGTGCCCCTAGAAGTCCCTAGGGCGTAGCCGCTAGTCCTAATAAAAAAGTAACAGGATGTGTATCCTACTGTCTATATTCTGTAGCTTAAGATATAAGTGATTGCTAGACTGATCTCCTTTACAGTAAAGCTTCTCATAGATCAAGGAAAGAATTATAAAGATTTTTGAGAAAAATCAACCCTAAAAATATTTTCTTTTTACTATTACTCTTTTTAAAACTAAAATCGTCCCTCCCGCCCTCTTGACTCGAGTGCCCGTAAAGGCCTCTAGGGGCGTAGCAAATGAATAAAAGAAGTGTATAATGATGATAGTGGAAGTGACTGCACATAACCATATGTCCAATTTTTGGACTCTTTTTTCCCCTCATATTTGTTAATTAACTTCATAACATATATATTTCATATATTATTATTATTATTGTTATTACTTAATATCTCGTAAACTTCATGACTTTAATTTTCTGACTTTAGATCAACTTCGACTTTAGTAAAACCAATATTAATGCAGGGATCTTAAGGGATAAGACATTGGAAGATAAATTGATGATAAACAAAATTACCACTTCTCTAGCTAAATATTGGTTCAAAAGTTGGGATTGCTAGCTAGAACCATCCAATCAAAAGTTATTGATTATTTTAAACAATAACTTTAGTTTGTAGATGGTATAATTTTGTTTATTAACATTAGGAATATACTTCAATTTATTATTTAATATCTTATCACTATATGAATAGATATATTATTACTTAGATGTTGTCTATATACTCTAATAAAGTAGTGCTTTTAGCTGGCTAAAATAATGATATACCCCATCAACCTCATTTACCCCATCCCCCTCTCCTACTACTGGTTGAACAAACTGACCAATATGTGAGAGCTATTTTAGCAACATTAATTGACAACATTTTTTCCAAATTTTACATCAATTTCTAATGTCCATAAATCACACAAGTATCACAATAGAGTGAAACGCTACCTTTCACTGTTTTCACGTTGTACTACTAATATAGTAATTGATGATTTTAGAACCAACTTTTTGCCTTGACAATCAAATAATGGTGTGTCCTTAAATTCTGCAAATATCACGTCTTAAAGGGATAGGACAATATCAAATAATTTAATGTACATCCTCAATGATTATAAGCAAAATTTCCCCTTAGGTAGATTTCAACTAGTGGTTGAAACGTTTGGACACTCAACTTTATGAACCAACCGCCCTCTAAGCTTTAAGTCAAACTTTGGGGACTAATTTTATAAACAACCTATTGTCACCTTCCTCCTAAAGGAAAAGGAATATTTGTGCAGTTTTGATATTTTGATCACATTGAAAAATTGTTTATCCATCTATTCATCCATCAACCTCTCTATCCTTATATATATACCCATCCATTTATCTATCCATCTATCTATGTTTATATCTACCTATCTATATCTTAATCAAACTATTTTTTTATCTAAAACAAATATCTTTTTCTAGTGTAAAATTTTGCTGAAGTGATGTCACACCGTTCTTGACCACTTAATCAAATGTCCATTCTGTGTCTCACAATGCAAACTTAATCAACATTGTTTATCTACCTATATATCTAACTATCATTCTATCTATCCATCTATCTATCTATCTAATTTAGCTGTTTATCTAAATGAAATGTCCATTCTAGCTATCTACTGATCTTTATCAAATGTCAATTCTCTCTCTCACAATGCAAAATAAATCAACATTGTCTATTTATCTATCCATCTGTTTATATATATTTCCGTCTATCTGTTTATATATCTTTCTATCCATCTATCTTTACCCTGATTATCTATCTACTTGACCACTTAATGAAATGTCCATTCTGTGTCTCACAATGCAAAATTAATCAACATTGTTTAACTACCTATATATCTAACTATCATTCTATCTGTTTATCTTTCTATCAATCTATCTATGTTTTATCAATCTATCTATTGATCTTAATCAAATTTCCATTCTGTATTACAATGTAAAAATTAATCATCATTCTCTATCTATTTATCCTACCAAACATCTATCTGTCTATCCATCTATCTATCTAACTATCTCATTTAATCTATGTGTTTTTCTAAATCAAACTGTCCATTTTATGTCTCACAATGCAAAATTAAACACCAATTAATTGTTTATCTATCTTTTTATATATGCAACTAAAAATCATATCTATCTATCTATGTTTTATAAATCTTTCTATTTATCTAAATGTGTAAAAATTAATCAACATTTATGTTATTTATTTACTTTATAAACCAACTGTAACTTTGTGATGTGTCCTTTATTGTGAACTAACCAATGATAAATTGTCTATTTTGCTTGTTTTTGAAATCCAATATATATTCGTGAAATTTATATGGGTGTAGTGGAACAAAGTGTTTCAAAAATAAGCCATGTGACGTCAGGGATTATCCATCTCTTTTTTAGGGGTTTTCTTTCCCTCCTCTTATCTATTTTATTTATATGACGTCACATGGCTGATTTTTGAGGCCCTTTGTCCCACTACATATTAGTGAGATACAAATTTTAGATTTAAGATGTTTGCTAGAATATTGCTAGAAAATACATAATTAGGCATATTTATTTATTACTAAAAATATTTATACATTTTAGCTGAATTAGCTAAACCAAAGACTTTATAAAATAAAGAATCTGTTAAAAAAGACATTCCAATTTCAAAGATCAATTTCATTTTAAATGGAAGCCCCTTATAATGCCTATGCAAACCGACGTCATACAATACTAATGACTAATGATAGGCCAATACACAGACTAAATTACCAATAGTAGTCCAGCATACATTTTAACTGACCAAAGGTAGGAGATTATGACGTCATTTTTTATAGGCACTACAATTAAAAAGCTTTATTCAAATGTCTTATTGCCCATTTCATAATTTAAATTGAGGGGAAATTAATTCACAACTCTTTCTCCCCTCAAATGTTACATTATTAGAGTTGAGATAAATTTATCTTTGATTCAACTATCTCTTAATTTTGTTACATTATATGAAGTATTGAAATTGCTTCATATCCTATTTTGTTTATTATACTAATAAATATTAATACATATGTACAAATTTTCAATGAATATTAATTTTCTTATCTATCTATCTATCTATCTATCTATCTATCTATCTATCTATCTATCTATCTATCTATCTATCTATCTATCTATCT
>LS044488.1:4565-15400 GCA_900241095.1 Acartia tonsa | reverse complement strand
ACTACTTTAATGATGCAATGGTTAATGTTTTAAAAGCATAGACCATTTTTTCAACTAAAATCTTGAACATCGAAAAAATGAGAATAGAATACCATTTTCTGTCCTAATTTTTTCTTACAAAAACAACAATATTGGAAGTATATAAATAGGATGTGCGTCTGTGTGATGTGGCAAAGTATCTTGCTAACTGCATATAACTGTAGATAGTTTAACTCCAACCCCAAAAAAGAAATCGTCCGTAAAAAATTAATACACCTTTACTCTTTACTCTTCGTTTAATTTACCTTGAGGCCTGTAGGGGCGTGGCTACTACTATATCATGTCTACCTTATCTTTATCTATAGAAAGATATATCATATACTCTTTGGAGATAGACATATTAATTGAAAACAAGGATGACAACAAGGTAGAAAACCTTGAATAATTAAATTGAGAAAAACTATATTGTTTTTCATAACCTTGTTGGGGCTGATTTTTTCTTCAATGTGATCATCTAGAGAAGCATCATCCGCTTGTAATGGAATATTAGGTTAAGTAACATGCAACAGATAACCAACCCTTTAACTGCACGAACTTTGTCTTAAAATCCTAAATATACCTGGAAATGTATTGGCCAACACACCCCTTACTCCCACTATAAGTGTCAAATGCCGGACATAACAGCAGTACATACAATTTTTAACGTCTATTGTATGATGCGGTGAGGATCAGACTTGAACCCGACACCTCCCCGAAGGCAAGCAGGCTTATGAAGTTAAGGATTTAAAAATCTGCGCTAAATATTATCTGACAGATAAATTAGAAGAAAAAAAATAGTTTTTCATTATAAAAAAAAATAAAACGAGCGTAGCTGCGCTCTTTCAGGTAATGGAAATATTTTTTAGGTATGTACGTCATAATACCTTATATCATTACTTCTGACCTCATATCAATTTTACTGTAATAAATCTTGAATATGAATCTCTGTTAGAAATTAATTAAGTTTGATACCGTCATAATTAAAGGAAAAAAAACTTCAATTATAAAGTGCATCAATATCAAAATTTAGATATAAAAATACCTTTTCTGGTATGGCTTCGAACCCAATTAATGTCCGCTGGACTAGAAAAGGTTCTCAGCATACTGAAAAATCATGTTAAGCATCGTATTTTCCACGATTATTTAAATAAAAATCTCAAAATTAATACAAGTTTTAATGTTATTATTTTTCATTTTATTTTCCGCGGAAATCTGTCTATAATACGATAGGATAGATCCAACTCCAAAAATCCAAATCCACAAACAATAAAATGAGAAAACAATGTATGTTTTAAACCAAATTAGCTAGGTGTGGGTAATTGTGACAAATAAGATTTTTAGAACGGCTGGGTTGAGAAAAGTTGGGTATATTTTTATAGATTTTTTGCAACATTAGTTTGGTCGGTATGATAATTAAAACAATTATGAACTTAATAAATGTTTGCTTGAATTATCAAATTCATTATTACCCTGTTATTGCTACGGTACTTATCGTTATAATAAAGTAACATGATGTTTTTATGTCTGTTTGTATGTTTGTTCCAAAGGATCTCGCTATGGTTCCCCTTTACAGTGTCCTGGGAAGAATTATAACTTCTTTGGAGAAAAGAAATCGCCCCTAGAAAAAAAATTATGCCGCTAGTCTATAATAAAAAGTATAAAGTTTTTAAAATCTAAAATACGAAAAATTATGTTGATCAAACCTAGAGGCTAGGGGCTATGCCGATAGTAACCATATAACGTGTCATTGTCTAAATATAATGTTTCCAAACCTATAAAATTTTCATCTCTTTGTTTATCAGAAGAATATATGTAATATATATAGACTTAAAATATTTTAACTTGAAATTAAATTTGTTTAGGAAATATAATCTAAACTATAAGCGAACTAGACAAATTTGATTTCAGTAAAGATGGAATGGGGAAAGGAATAGTATTTGTAAACAGAGATCTAAAGGGATAAGACAATGACCGATAAATTGATGCACATACCCAATAATGATACTCAAAATTACCCTATCTGTAGATTAAAATTAGTGGTTAAAACGTTTGAACATTCAACCTAATAAATCAACCAATCAAAATTTACCAAAGTCACCATAATTTTTAGGCCAACAAATAAGAAAACTTTATAATTAAACTTTGGGAACTAGTGTAATAAACAGCCAAATACCACCCCCCCTTCCTGATTTCTAAACCAAAGTAATAGGATGTCTCATTTTACGAAAGTTTTTAAGATTTTTCGTTCCAGTATTCAATAGAATTTATAGAAATACCAAAAAATTAAACTTTCATATATTCTTATTTTTAAAAAGTTGTATCCAGAATTTTTATAATCAAGTACATAGTTTATATTAGAAACAGTGGCGTGTGATAAAAGAATGTCAAACCTCCCTTAAATTTAAAATTATGAGGGCCTGCCTTCTCCTTATTTACCCTCTAATTGTTTCACAACCCTTTGGTGTATTGCTGTGCACGCCACTTATTAGAAATAATCCATTAAATTTATATTCTGAAACTGGCTTGTTTAAAGAAGGCTCTTTGTGCTATTGTTTTTAAAATGGTATCTAACATTTTTATAAGCAAGTAGTTTATATGAGAAACAGTGACGTGCGCTAGGGGTATGTCAACACCCCCCCTAAATTCAAAATTGGAAAGGCCTGCCTTACCCCTTTTTAACTTCTAATTGTTTTACAACACCCTAGTGAATTACTGTGCACGCCACATAATAGAAACATTCCAATAACTTACATTTTTATTCTGAAACTGGCTTGTTTAGAGAAGGTTTTTTGTGCTACTGTTTTTAAAATGGTTTCTAACATTTTCAGAATCAAGTAATTTATAATAAAAATGGCTCCTCGTGGGGAGGAGGATCTAGACATGGACGTGGGGGGTAATCCCCCCTCCCAGCCATTTAATCTTGAGGTCACAGACTGGGATGCCACCTCCGTCAAATTGAAGTAAGTTTGTTTCTTATACAGGGAAGCTTCTCTTACAATGGATTTGTTCGGTTGTCTGATTTAATTAGAAATATCCTATTATATAAAGTAGTAAGCTTTTTTTGTCTGTAGGGAAGGATCTCACTAACCGCTGAATTGATTATATTCTCCTTTAAAGTAAAGTTTCTTATAGGAGAAGATTTTTAACTATTTTCTCTAACCGCTGAACTGATATGATTCTCCTTTAAAGTAAAGCTTCTTATAGGAGAAGGTTTTTAACTATTTTTGGGAGGGTATATCAACCCTCCCATAAGAAAAAGATTATAAAGAAAAACTAAACAGTAGCTTTGCTGACGAAAACGTAAATATTAAAGATTTTTGAGTTGTTTTAAGAAAATTCCAGCATAAATTGTCAGACCACGTTTTTTCTTCAGGCAATGTTTTTTTTCAAATGGTCTAACAATGAAGGCAAATGCATTTTTAGCAAACTTTAAGATTTAAAGATTTTTTTAAAATCTAAAAATATAAATAAAAATTTTTAATAATCCTAAAATATAAAGTAGTAAGGTTTTTGTCTGCACCTGGATGATTCTAGGCTATTTAATATTAATATCTAACTTTATTTTTTAATTATTTTCCTACTTTCCTTACTCTTTTGAATACAGAGCTCCTAGATGCCAGGGGCGCAACAGCTAGCTTTGTCTTAAAATAATAACTAATAGCTATTATTTTCTGAAATATTTCAGCTGTCATGCAAAAACATGATTTTTTTAATTCTTGTCTCTCGGAAAAGAGTCAATGAAACAAAAATAAGTTTTTACAGAAATATTTTCACTATGAATTTAATCAGTTTTTAAGATTAAATTAACTTTTTTTGTAAAAAAATAAATACATTTTCTTATCAAGTGATATACCTAAAAGTAACTATGTAGTAAAGAATATTCCCCCCACCCCACCCGCTTTTGGAAAATAAGGTGAGAGGGGGTAGGTCTAGTTTTTATCCTCATGTCCAATCCTTGCGGGCCCAATACCCTGTACACAATATAAACAAACCTAACCAAGTAACACAAGAAACATCTACCTCAACTCCCTTCTACTCTTCTTTGTTTCAATTTATTTTAAAATAAGTGGGAGGGGAGGAGGTTCTGTGCTTTACTTAGCACTATGAGGGAAACATCCACTTAGTTAATGTAGGTAAATGTTATTCTTTAATAATTCTTTTTTTATTTATACTAATCAAATGATAAATGTGGGGGCGAAGCTTTTTTTTAACTTGAATAAAAATTTCGTTAAAGACCAGCAACCCTGACTGCTAGACTTTGGGACAGTAATGGCGTTTACCCATAACAGCAAATTTTTAGATGTATTTTTACATATATTATTTTGTGAGATAGATTGATAACCTAAAACCCCACTCCTTTCAATATGCATAATTATTACAAAAGATATCTCAGCCATTGTGGGTGCTCTAACCCCACAGGGCCCTATTACTTTCAAAGGGCTACTATCCCTTTTTCACCTAAATTCTATATTATGCAGCATGAGTCTACTAAAAGGACATTTTAAAACTTTTGAATTAAACTTCAATTTTAACTCAAACTTATGCAAAATTTGAGGCTAGGTTATTTATGAGTTAGAGCCCTGCAAGGTTAAAGGTCCAAAATGTTTTATGTTTTCGCCTTGGCTGTAATACCTATATTTGTCTTTTTCCTAAGGATTTAGAAAAATTACTTTCAACCTGTCTAAAACCAAAAAGAATCTTTGATTTTAAAATTTGAAAAAAATGAAAGAAAATAGAGCTTTTAAAAATATTTAGTTACAGTTTTGTAAGGAGTACAGGAAAGGCAGAGTGAGTGGAAATTATTGAAATGCCAATGTCAGCCATCATATCCCCATGAATTATTGCGGCCTTACAAACAAACAAAACAGCCACAAAAAATGCATTGAAATTTAGCTTAATTTTTTCATTATTTCCATAGATACTGCATTTATATATTTTAATTATTATCATTAAAAAAATTAGTTATAGAAAAAAAGTTTCTGTTTCACACTGTTACTCCTCTTATCTTATAAATAAATTCAATACAATAGGAAAGAGAGAATTTTTATCATGTACCCTTACCTACGGGGCTATTCAGAACCCAATATATCCTAACCTAAACAGATCAAAAATGAAAAATTATACTTCTTTTTTTAAATTCATTTCAAAATAAAGGGTGTTATCACTTCTTAAGAGATTACTTTGAGTGAAAGCTCCAGAATTTTCAGGTTATCTCCAGCCCTAAATGCTAATTCCAATGCATATAACAAATGATTTTTAAGTAATTATGCATTAAACTAAATAAGCAATTAAGACAAGCGATGACAATTTTAAACATAGAGGAAACACCTTTTAGTAAATCTATACTTTTCTACTTTTCAACTTTTTTTTCACATTGGCTTATTTCAAGTAAAAAAATAAATAGACACATACATACATATTTTAGGGAAATTTATATTGAAATGAGAAATGTAAAGAAATAAATTCAAATAAAAATCAATAAAGACATTGGAAACTATTTCAACTATGTTAGATATTTTTGTCCAACTATGTGTACCTCTAGATCACTGTTAATTGGGAAACTTGGATTATTTGTAACTTATTATTCTTACTTTTTACTTTTTTTCCTCAAGCAAGGAATGTTTTTTTTTCTCTTACATATTTTTGTATTGAAATAATGCTAAGTGTCCAATTATGTTCTAAGAAATATTTAAAAATTTCTTCCAAAATATTCAATGCTTCTTTTTGCATAACATATTTTTTATGAATAGATCATTTTTAATAACTTTGCTACTCTCTTTCTAAGTTTGTTTGTCGTTCTCCATTTGTCTTTCATTCTTCTCATCCCAAAGAGATAATGTGAATTTCTCTGCTGTTATTTGAGATAGGTGGCTTCTCTTTTGTGTATGAATATTTTTCTGAGCTCTGAATATTTCAATGTATAATGGGCGTCTACTTGTTATTGAATCACTTTCTTACATTTATATCTATGAGCTTTTCTACTTATGGTTGTTTTAATAGAACACTCTAGCATTTATCTATTTACATTATTGTATTTTTCAGGTGGAAGGCACCTGAGAACGATGGTGGCATTCCCATCACATTCTACCACATGGAGTTCAAGGCCAAGACTGATGAGGAATGGCAGGAGGGTATCAAGGTGAAGCCAGGCAAGAACCCCTCCGGTACAGTTGATAAACTTGAGACGGGTACCAAGTATGAATTCAGAGTTATTGCTGAAAACAGAGCTGGCAAAAGTAAAGCCAGTGAACCTACTCTTCCTCTGGTTGTCAAGGCCCAGAAGGCTCCCCCAAAGATTTGCAGAAAATCTATGGAGGAGAAGAGTATCAAAACAAACCAGCAGCTTGATCTCTCTGTGCCTGTCGAAGGTGAGCCTGCCCCTGAATGTTGGTGGGAAATCAATGGCAAGGATGTCAACAATGGTCCTAATATCAAGGCTTCAAGTGGTACTACCAACATTGCTAAGCTTCTCTTGATTCCTGCCAAGAGGCCACATGCTGGCACATATACCTTGAAGGCTAAAAATAAGTGGGGTGAAGATTCTTGTGAGGTTGTGATCAATATTCATGGTAGACCCACAATTCCCATTGGACCTCTTAAAGTTAGTGAGGTCACTAAGAAGTCATGTTTTCTGCAATGGAAAATGCCAGAGGATAATGGCGGCAAACAGATTCAACAGTATGAAATTGAAAAGATGGATGAGAGCATGGGAAGCTGGCTTCCTGTTGGCAATACCAAAGGACTTTCCTTCACTGTGAAAAATCTTGTTGAGGGCAAGAGTTACAAATTTCTTGTCAGAGCTGTCAATGATGATGGAGACTCTCCTGAACTTGAAACTGAAGACTTCATAGTTGCAAAGAATGCTTTTGACAAGCCCAGTGAGCCTGGCAAGGTTAAGGTCAACAACTGGGGTCCCAACTGGGCTGAGCTCTCATGGAAAGCCTCTGAAGATGATGGTGGGGCTGAGATTGAGAGATACAAGGTTGAAATGAGAAATGTTGACAGGAGAGCATGGAATGAAATTGCTTCCACTAGAGACACCACAATCACAGTTGAAAACTGTGGCATTGAGTTGGATTGTGAGTATATATTCAGAGTTACTGCTGTCAACAAGGGTGGAGAATCTGATGTTTCTGAATCTTCAAATCCTATTACCGCAATGGAGAGATTTGTGAAACCAAGATTAGATAAAGATATGCTTGGTAAGACCAAGGAGCTCAACTTTGGTCAGATGCTTAAGTATGAGGCTGTAGTTACTGCCGAGCCACCAGTCAAGTTTACCTGGAGCTTTGGCGAGGAGCCCATTGTACATGATGGTGACAGAGTTGTTATTGATAATTCAACAAAAAATAGATGTGTTCTTATGTTTAAGAATGTTGAAAGAAAGCACTCTGGGCCTCTGAGATTAAATGTTAAGAATTCTGTTGGAGAAGATGAGCATGAAATCAGACTCACAGTCTTGGCTCCTCCATCCAAACCCAATGGTAAGATTGAGGTTACTAATGTTAAGCCTAACAGCTGCAGCCTGTCCTGGGAAAAGCCTTCTGATGAAGGTGGATCTCCTTTAACTGGATATGTCATTGAAAAGAAAGATGTTGAAAAGGACTACTGGTCTGTTTGTGGCAGAATCTCTGGTAAGATGGTCACTGTTATGAAACAGTTAGATTATGAAGTTCATGACCTAATGGAGAACTTTTGTTATGTATTCAGAGTCATGGCCAGCAATGCTATTGGTGACTCCGAACCTTTGTATGCACTTACACCTGTTGTTGCCAAGTTTGCTCTTGATCCCCCTGCACAGCCTTACAATATTAATGTTGTTGATTATGACTCTAAGTGGGTCAAGTTAGACTGGAGCATTGCTGCTGGTCCCAAAGCTGAAAAGTTTATTGTTGAGAAACTTGAAACATTTATGATCCCCAAGGATGAAGAGGAGGAACAGCCAAAGAAGAAGAATGAGGAAGGAGAAGAAGGTGAGGAGGAAGAAAGACCCAAGTTTGTGATGCCTGTTGTCAGAGATCCTGCCATGAAGAGAGATCAAGAGTATGTTGAATATTCCACAGGTTGGATTGTTGCCGGTGTTACTGATGATGACTTCCCTGAAATCAAGATTGATGAAGTTCAGGAGGGCTACAGATACCAATTTAGAGTTAAGGCTGCTAACAAGGCGGGTGTCAGCTATCCCTCAGAGCCCACTGATGAGATCATTGCCAAGAAGAGGAAACAGAAGCCAATCATTGACAGGTGTGGCATCCCCAATGAAATGCACATCCAGCGTGGTGAACATTTGACCTTGAAGGTTAAGGTTCAGGGTGAACCTATCACTGAGAAGTCATGGTTCTGGGGCAGAAGAGAAATCAAGGCAAGTGGTAGCGTTCTTGTTGAAAATACTGAATACACCAGCAAACTTCATATCATGTGCCTTGAAAGAGTTGATACTGGTACCTTCTACTTTAGAGCTGAGAATGTTCATGGATTTGCTGAAATTGCTGTAGATGTTATTGTCATGGTTCCTCCAACCAAGCCCAAGGGTCCTATGAGAATTGATGATATTTGTGCTAGTGGATGTACTGCTATCTGGCAAGCACCTGAAGATGATGGTGGCTCACCTATTACTCACTATATTGTTGAGAAAGTTCATGGTAATGGAGACAACTTTATGCCCTGTGGTAGAGTGAATGCCCCAGAAACTGAGTGTAAGATCAGAGGTATGACAGAAAATAAGGAATACAGGCTGCAGGTCATTGCAGTCAATGCTATGGGTGAATCTGAACCTCTTGTTAGCATTGATGGATTTGTCACTGAGAATCCCTTCCAGACTCCTGGTGCTCCTGGCAAGCCTGAAATGTTTGACTGGGACACTGATCACTTTGACATGAAATGGGATGCACCTAGAAATGATGGTGGCTCCAGAATAACTGGCTATGAGCTGGAGGCTCGCCTCTGGAGGGACATGCAGTGGTTCAAGGCTGGTGAGGTCAGAATGCAGTTTGAAAGAGGAGTTGTTGAGGGTATTGAATTAGGCTCTAGCTATACTGTCAGAGTTAGAGCCAGAAATGAAGCTGGTTTTGGACCCTGGTCTCTTGAATCTGATCAACTGACATGCAAGTTTAAGAATCTTCCACCTAAAGTGACCCTTGAAGCAGAAAAAGATATTACTGTCAATGAACACGAAACATTCACAATCTTTGCAGACATCCAGGGTGAACCTATGCCTGAAGACATCACCTGGCTGTTGAACGGCAGTGAACTAAGTCACAATCCCAAGAATGGCATTACCGTTGACAACTCCAAAGAATACAGAAGCAAACTTCAGCTTGACTCAACGACAAGAAAGGACTGTGGTACTCTCACCTGTGAAGTTTCAAACATGAATGGCAAGGCAAAGGCCATTGCCAACCTGCACATTATCGGCAAACCCTCAGTACCTCAGGACAGACTTCTAGTTTCCAACATCACAAGCTCTGGCTGCAAGCTTTCATGGGAGGCCAGCAAGGACAATGGTGGACTCAATATTGAATATGTTGTGGACAGGTACGAGGTTGCTGCTGATGCCTGGACTCATCAAGGAAACACACGCAATACAGAACTTGTTGTCAATGACCTGGAGACTGGCAAGGAGTATGGATTCAGAGTGGCAGCTGCTAATGAGGTTGGAGAGTCAGATTATATGCAGACCGCCAAGACAATTGTCGCCAAGAACCAATACAGTAAGTCATTTTCATCATTGCTATTTCATTTTTTTACATTTAGACTTCCTTCAGCATTAATATCCCCTGAATATTTTGACAATTTCACGTGTTTTATTGCAAAATCATTAAATTTCAAGTATCTTATCTAAAGCTAAAAATTGAGATATTACATTTCAGTTACTTTCCCAAAAATTGCATATAATTTGAAATTGAAATATTTGTACGTTTATAAAAAGTTGTATGTGCATTCGCCACCGCATAACATCGCATCTTTAAGAGTACTACCTTTCCAGTTGTTAAGATCTTAAGGTACAGACAAATATCTTGTAATTTTTAGATCAAGATTATTAAAATAACAAATAAATAAAATATGATTTTTTAATGATGAAAGAACTAGAAGAGGGGTTTATAAAAAAGTTGTTCTGATAATTTGATAATATGATAAATGATGGGAAGAGATTGCACACTAAAAAGTGGGCACGCAAATACCAGGAATCTAAAGGGATAAGATAATGGTCAATAAATTGATGTACATCCCCAATGATGATACACAAAATATCTCTTCTGTAGATTAAATTTAGAGGGTGAAACATTTGGACCCTCAACATTTGGAACCAATCAAAGCTGTTAAGCCAACGAATAAGAAAACTTTATTATTAAACTTTGGAAACTAGTGTAATAAACAACCCAAAGTCCCCTCCCTCCCTGCAAAAATACACAAAAATGCTGACCATATAAAATTTTAGTATCCAAACTATGTGATACAGACTTGTTTTTCCGCCAGTAAAAAATAGAGAATTTCTTTAAATTAATTAAGTACTTTCTTTGTTGTTATAAATCAGAGTAATATTGTAGAAATTACAATAAATGTCAAGTATTAAATTGAATCAATCCTTATACTAAAGTAACAGGATGTTTGTTTGTGTGTCTGTGTATCTGTGTGTGTCTGTACCGAAGGATCACGCTAACCGCTGAACCGATCGGGTTCTCCTTAACAGGGTAGATTCTCATATGTCCCGGTAAGGTTTTTAACTATTTTGGGGGAGGATACAACCACCCTCCCAAGAGAAATGACAAAAAATCGAAAATTTTAAAAATATATGGGAGACTTCAACGTAACATAAA
>LS044485.1:0-15528 GCA_900241095.1 Acartia tonsa | reverse complement strand
AATTGTGCAACTATTTTCTTATTAGGACTGTTTCCTTCAAATTATTTAATGTAATTTGACAGTAGCATTTCACTTCACTTCAATGATAATGTTTTTGTTCTTTTATAAAAGAGTGTTAGGTTGACTTTATATCCATCTTTAATTTACTACATAAACATAGTTCATGTGCGCTATGGTTTTAGCAATTATCTAAATACTAATTTAACAAACCACATGAACATATTTTCTTTTTAGGAAATTTGCATTTTTGCCATAGTTAATAATTGGCAAAAGAAGTTAAAAAAATTTTTTAAAATGAAATAAGTTACACTTTTAATGGAAAGTTTAGCAAGCCTTTTAGATTATACGCCCATAGCTTTTTAGGCCAATGACAAAATAGCTAAAACTGTCCTATTTAAAATTGTCTAAGATAAGAAAATTTGTTGCCGTTTAATTTGCAAGAAATTTTTTAGCCGATTGATTTGCTATCATATGTACTGTGAAAATACGAAAAACGCCCCTTAACAGGCGTTGTCACGAAAGGGACTATACCCGATAATTTTTATCCTACTTTATGTAAATTAATGTTGATCAAATTGATTTATTAAAATTTTGTAGTAGATTGATAGCATCATTGGCATCAGAACTGTTTATCTTTCCAGTCTAAATAAGTTTAAGGAACAGCCATTCTGAAAAATTGTTTGATATTACAGATGAAAGAGATAGGATCCATAAATTTCTTGTGATAGTTCCGCTGATTTATCTATTATACAACTTTGTAAGTCAATATGTTTAGCTCTAAATAATGTTTCATTAAGCTTGTTATTTTTTCTTTTACTCAAAATACAATTTTTTATTTTTATTCAGGAAGTATTAATTTACCATTTTTTGCTTAATTTCATATCCTAAATCCTATTTATGAAGTTATTTTAGAAAAATAGTGTACGATTTCTATTGACATAATGGATGTAGAAATTACGTGGATATTATGACTGGGGAAAAATTGTCATTAATTTAACTTGCTAACATGGAAATCGTTTATTGATCAGGTCGTTTATCCAGTAGGAGAGGATGGGATAGTTTAAAGGGGTGAAATCATTATATTAGCAAGCTGTGTGCTTACTTCATTAGAGAACATGAAAATCTGATGTAAGATCCAAATAATACTATATCCATTATTGACATTGAATTTATTGAATAATTATAATTGTAGGTCGTTTCCATGGGAATAGCCAATATGATATTTACATTTTCCAACAAAAAAGAAGTGTTTTTATTAGTTTAATAAAGCCGCAGCTTTTTCAATAAATATGGATATAAATATAAGTAACTTATAGAAAAAAGTACATTAAGGGAGAAAGAATAAACTACGAATTTAATTCTACTTTTACATTATACAATTTAATTATATTAAAACTTGTCTTTCAATAATCATGGCTAAGTTTTTTTTAAAATCACAAATATGTTAAAAATTACCAAAAATTGCTTCATTCCAAAAACATGTCTTTTTTTATAAAAATTTAAATTTGTATAAAACTGCAAATCATTGCCTGCGTACTGAATATTAGTGTTTATGCATATAAACAGCAAAGTATATTTTCTTCTTCAAAATTTCATCAATTGCAATATTAGCCTTAAATATTTTTAATTTTAGGCACAATTAAATATTCACTGATTATATAAACTTCATAGAACTAAAGTCATCATTATTTTGTAATGAACAAAAAGGTCAGGCAACTTTTATACATTACCATATATATCAAATCTGTTCACGGGAAGCCCCTAGTTATGTAGAAGCCCTGCTTTTCTAAATTGTGAATGTTAAATATTTCAATATAAAATATGGTTGTAGGCTTAAAGGAATTTATTTTTTAATACTGAAATAATGGTAATATTGGAAAGACACCTTATACAATAAAAATCTTGTGAGTAATTTTATTTAATCATAATCTGTTAAAAATTGCATGTAATTAGCTTATTTCATACGATATTAGCAAAAAAATGTATTTTTATGTTTAAGCTGTAAAGTTTTTCTAATTTGCATTTGTAATCCTAGTTAAACTTTTCCTTACATATTTTTTTGTTGAAAAATAAAATTACTTTGATAAGATTGATTTGCTGGAGAAATATACTTAAACATGCCCTGGATGAACCAGTTTTAAGCTTCCATGACAATTAAGGATGTACATTGTACAATACATCAATTTATCGTCCATTGTATTATCCATTCAATCTCTGCATCAAGGTAATTTTTGTTGTGAAAATATTAAAAGAAGTATGATTAATTTTCCTGTGTGGTTCCAACTATCACTATTAAAAATATAGGAATTAACATTTTCATCATTTTTTTATACTTTCTTTATTTTGATTTATATTACTATAATTTTATATCATTAAATTCACAGGTCATATCTGAAATTAATGTAAATAAATTATGGAATATGATTCAATTTTAGAAACAACATGGAATTTTATTTTCATTTCTTAAACAAAAAGTAGGTCATATTGAACCTAAGTTTGTTATTTTTGTGAAACATTTTTATTATTTTTTTCATACAAGGACACTGACTCACACAAATAGTAGGTAATTTCCAACCTAAGGTTTTATTTTTGTGAAATACAATTATAATAATTTTTTCCATGTAAGGTCACTGACTTAACTAAACGTAGGCAATTTTTAACCTAGCTATATTATCTTTGTGAAACACAATTTTATCATTTTTTTCATATGAGGTCACTGACTTAAACAAAAAGTAGGCAATTTTTAACCAAGGAATACTATTTTTGTGAAACACAATTTATTATTTTCTTTCATATGAGGTCACTGACTTACATAAAAGTAGGTCATTTTTTACCTCGATATAATATTTTTGTGAAATACAAAAAATAAGACCAATTAAAATGCATTTTATCTGACCTGCCTTTAATTCTAAATCAAAATTGTAACTGCACTTTATATACTTGGTTTCCTACAGGGTTGTGTGATTAAAACTGTATGGTCTGTTGAATTACTTTCCATTTCATTCACCATAATAAACACAAAGTCCAACTAATTATATTCATATTTTTTACTTCCTAGAATTTTCTTAACCTTATTCTTGGTATAATTAAATTAGAAATCATAATTTCTTTGTCAGAAGATATATGGGATTGCTTTAAAACTGAGACAGGGGCATAAACCTTCCATATCTCTATTTAAATAGCTTAAGACATACCAGTTTGCCAGAGCACTACCAAATTAATTAAGTGTTTTAGAGAATCTTGATTAAATTAATAAAAACTCGATTTCAGGAGAAACAGCCAAAAAATAACCACCAAAATCATTATGAAAATTTCTTTTCAAACAAATCGGTCGAGCTATGAATTTCTATTGCTCTTGAAAATAAATAGTAAATATTTTAGAAAAACACATAGCTATTTTGATAATGTTTTAAACATTAAGAAAGATAAAACCTTAAAACTTAATAATGTCACGATTTAAAAGACAAATGATCTAGATTTCTAAATTCTAAAAGTATCATGTATCAATAAAATGCTTTCACCAAGATAATTACTTTCAATATAGAAAGCAGACAAAAATCAAAGAAAAACATTATTTATTAGCTTAACAGTTTTCTTTCCAAAAATGTAAACTTTTTTAATGGTTAATAAAGAAAAAACATCTTAAAATAACACTTGTATATCAATATAACTGTTTTAAACTTTCTTCACTAAATCAGCAATCTCATCTTGGTTTGAAGTTAACGACCGACTGTCAACAACTTACTGTTAATATTGTATATCCTAGTATGTATCTCTCCCTAACAACCAAGAGAAAATTTCGCTTATCATGGTGCCTTCCCCTATACTTGCATATTAGCTGCTACAGGTGCTTTGACCCCCCTCTCTGTATAGTCTCCTCTATCGCTACCCCTTCTCATGTGTGGACAAATTCGGTTTTCTGACAAAACCAACATAAGTAGGAATTTTATGAATTTATATTTATTTATGTACAGTCAAAAAAGTCATGTATGACATTATCAATATCAACAAATAATGCATTTTATTGAATGGCAAAACATTTTGAGGCAAATCTGTTCGCCAATGTGATTAAATGCTTGAAACCATACAAAAATTGCAAAATTTTAGATTTTATCAGTATTGTGCAAACACATATAATAACCTCTTTGAAATAACTGCCTGAAATCCGTCTTTAAACTGATTATTAAGACTTGCTTCAACTTTTAAATTGTCATTCTATAGATTGTAGATAAAGATTATACAAGATTTTATAAAGGTTAATATGGTGGTATCATTTGAATGTTTATTTAAACATTTCTTTTATAATTTCTTTAGCTTATTTCCTTTATGTTTGAGGATTTTCTATACCTAGCTTTAGATGTCTTTTGTAATTTTTTAAGTAATGCGTTTTATGTGAAACAAATCTCTTTCTCATTCAGAAGAACTTTTGGCTCATGTGAAGGAAACGAAGTTGCGGGTTTCGTCTTATTTTTGCAATAGCTTTTGAAAGGTTATTTTAGGTTAGGTTAGGCAATTAGCCCCGCAGGATTAGTGCCCCCGCAGGGGCTTGAAATAGGAGAAAAGCTACTGTGAAAATATGACGTAACCCGCAACTTCGTATCCTTTACATGACCCGAACTTTCTGTTTAAAATTGAAAATCATATCATCGAATTTTCTCCTATGAGATCAAAATCTTAACCACCTGTTTTTATATAGTTGTTTTAGAGATATTTAAAATTCGCAGAAAGATGAACACGGCAAAATGTGAAGCGTAAAATCTCTGTACCACGTACTATAAAAGCTCAACTTTTCAGGCAATATACTTATTAATCAAACAATGCTTATACATTATTTATACAAGGGATGGGACTCAACAACTACAGGAAACAATTCTTCCCTCCCCAAATATTTCTATTTAAACAAAAATTAAATGTTATAGGAAACCCTGGGCCCACGGGCTCACACCCATCTTTGGACGACTTACTAGTTATACAAATAGAAAAATAAAGAGGGCATTTGTATTTTTCATATTAAAAGTAACAAATTTGATAACAAGTAAACAAGTTATATTTTTGGTCAGTATTTAAATAGATCACATTATTTATATTATATTTTAAATTTTTAATTTAATTTAATGCATGAATGTTTTCGATAATTTAAAAATCCGTTCTGAAGAAAATCACTTAGTTTGGTGAAAGCGAATTTCAAATTCATTTACCTCCAAAGACATAACCAAAATATTTATTAAAATATTTTAGTCTAATACCCTTTTTATTCAATAGATGATTTACAAACACTGGGCAAAACTAAGACGACATTTTACTACAGAATAAATCCGCGGCAAATTGCGCTGTTGTAAACAAACACAAACCTGTGTATGTAATCAAATAGTAAATTAATGTACCAAAATAAAATAAAACTAAACATTTCATTTGAATGAAAACATATTAAAATGTTACTTTGATATTTTTTCCAGAAAAATAGTTAACTTTAGAATTTATTTATGAAATATTTGCCTAAAGCTGATTTAGTATCATTAACGGAACTGTATATAAAAAAAGGTTAATTCTTAGGTGCTTTTAAAACTATTTAATTTAACTTTCGTATAAACAGTAGTCAGTAGGTCAGTTTTTCCATAAACACCAAAGCAACACCATTTAAATGTATTGAATTCTATTTAAAAGTTAAGATTATAGAGCTAGCTAAACAAACGGTAATGGAACAATTTTTCAGGCATTATAATGGAACCTTTAGAAGAAGAGGGTATGAAAATAGAAATCTCCGAGCTACCTCTACCTCAAGATTTTAGAGAAACAGTCGAGTATATGAAAAGCCTTATTCAGGATTCAAGAAATACTGCTAGCAAAGCACATGAAATCAGCCAACTTATTTCTCTGCCAGGAATATATTTTCTTTCATTTAAAAATCTTTCATAACCTAGGTATTTAGTTTTACAGACTAACATCTATTCTTCTAGTTCATGGGATATATATTATACTTTATAAGGGAAGGGGGACTAGGTACTTAACCTGTGAGGTGATTTGGCATTACTTTATGAAAAGCTATCACAGGAAAATTTATTTGGTTTTATGATAAAAAATTGAGGACACAGCTTAATATAACATTGATATTATTACCTAAAATCAAAGAAAATATTTTCTTATGAACAGATATAAGTACAGAGGAATTTATAAAATCTTTCACTACTTCATTAACAGAGGCTTTAGAAGCATTAAGTGTATCATTAACAACGTTGAATTCAATCCTACAATTGCATGATGATTACAGAACAGGTAGGTATATTATTTAAATAATACCTTGAATTTAAGGGATTGCTTAATTTTGATTAAGTTTAAATAATGTATACAATTAACCATACAATTTTGATAAAATGAAATTGTCGTATTATCATGTGGCCCTTAATTCAATTTTAAGGTTGATTTAATTTCTACTTAGGTACTTTTTCTGTATTTTTCAAAACTATTTAGGTACCTGTATAATCTCATTATAATTTAAATAATTGTAAAGCAAACCCCAATGTAATCGTGTTTTTTTTCAGAAGAAAAACTGACAACAATACCCTCCCAACCTGTGAAATTAAAGAAAGAGGAACCCGAAAATAAAAATTTATTTGCTTATAATAATCAAAGTGAGACAAAAATAAAAGGTACCTGGCTACCTAAGTACAAACCTATTTAAATATTTTGAAATGGGAAGGAAAAAATATTTTTACAATAGCTTTGTACAAATTGTTGTCTACAGATATGTATGTAAAAATATTTCAGATTTAATCCCATTTCTGACTTTGACTAGTCCTGGAACAACGTTTTTTCATTAATGCAAGAAATATTTATTGTTAATTAATTTGTATTGTTGAAAACATATTACATCTTTGATACCAACAAGGCTTTTAGAGTATACTTAATAATTGTCTTAGAAAAAATATTATGTTGTTACTTCTATGAATCATATATTAATTAACTACTCTTATTATTCAGGAGAAATAGAGGAAGATGAAAATAAAACGGGCGAAAGTCTTATTAACCATGACGATGACTGTAAGTATAATAATTTAATAGCTATTTTTTAAAGTATTAATAACTAATATTCCCTGGACTTATAAGAAGCTTCACTGTAAAGGAGAACCATATTGGTTACGCTGTTTAGCAAGATCCTTTGCTACAAACAGACAGATAGACTTTCTTTTATATGAATATTAAAGATCTTCGAATAACGTGTTGTCGGACAAAAATACAGCAAATCCTTAGCTATTGCTCTAATATCATTGTTAATTAGACATTTCCAATTTAGGGAGCGATAGAGAAGACATTTTGCAATCTAAAGAAGAATACTCACACAATAATATTCACAAACAAAAATCTTTGAAATCTAAAAAGAAAAAATCTACCAATGAAATAAATAAAGAACATGAATATAAATGTAAAAGATGTGATTATTCAACCAACAGAGCTGATTGTTTTAAAGATCATATCACAGGAGGATTAAAGTTTAAAAAGTGCCCGTGGTGTGATCATCATTCGAAAGTAAGATAACAGTTTTAAATATCATACATATTGTTTTGTGTTATCTATAGTTCTCAGCCTCTCAAGCACAATTAAAAGATATAACATAACTTAAGGAAAAATGGAAACGTTATTGATACCGTGGCATCTAAAGGATTTTTAATTATATGTCTGAAGACCCACTTTCTTACTTGAGCCTATTTACAATTACCAAATTAAACCTGTACATATCAGGTGTTAAACAAACTCTAAATCTAATGTAAATTATAATTAAATTAGGCCTGAATAATAAATATGGCAGGTATAAAACTGTGTTAAACTTTTTATATCTACTAATTTTTATTATTGCAGGGATTATTAGGAATGAGAAATCACATATCTAAAGCACACCAAGATTCGAAGGATGGATCACAATTTAAATGTTGGATCTGTAGTTTGAAAGTTAACAAAGTAGAGACAATTTACTCTCATTTACAGGAAAGCATGTTTTAACTTTATAATATAGTTCTTTTTGGATGCGATGCTTATTATAGTTGTCTTTCTATTCTCACTTGTTGTTTAATTGCTATAAAAGCTTTGATTTGTTTACACTTTTTCAAATTTATGTATTAAGCAAACAGACATTTTTTTAAAACATATATAAAATTCAAATGACCTGTTTGTTTCAGCACATTAAGTGAATATTTTGTTTATCTGTGAAGATTGTTTATCTGTTATGTCGCCCTGTGGCATTATTTAGTTTTTTTCTTCGTGAACTTTTTTTTTCATATTTATCAAAAATAATTCCGAAGTTCAATAAGTCTTAGAAGCAACTTCTTTTAAGCAACTAAAGTCCATTTAAAATTTTTTTCTTGAACATGCTGATTTTTAGAAGGTGCACAATATCAATATTCTAGTTCACTGTCAATTTTGTGATTATTCAAGCAGTAGTGATAAAGAATTGCAACAAGAACATTTAAGGTAATGCAGAACAGAAAAATAACCTTATATTATATTCTCATGTTTGAAATTATGTCTTTGTTAGCAGGTAAGGAAAGTGCTGTAGATTAATTTACCCAATGTAAAGAACAGTCTTGATTTTAACTCTGATTAATGTGGGTTTATCAATTATTTTTCCTCCCCATCATTTCCTTAATTATGAAAAAGATTTTAGTGTTTAACCACTGAATATACCTAACTATGAATGGCTTTAATGAGTCTTTCTTAACCCGACCTTCTCTTGAATAAGTACCAAAGATATACATATAATGTTTTTTTTGTAGGATGCACTCCGTCGAAAACCAGTTGAATTGCTGTGATATTTGTGATTTTACAACACCTTCCAAACTCAAGTACAACCATCATGTTAATTATATGCATAAGGTGAAGTCTCATCTATAAGGTCTTTGGATCAAATTTCATAGTACAGAGTATCAACATGTTTGACTTTATATAAGTTTACCTCTCTAGTAAGAATTGCTTTAATATGAATGGATATTAAATATTAAAAACTATATAAACTACACATTTTGGACTTCAAATCTAATTGTACTTACATCTTGATCTTAGATATCAATAATTATAATAGTAAGTATGACTCAGGGTGTACAATTAGATTTCTAAACTGTCCGTTTTTCTTTTAGACCGTAAACTGTGATTTATGTGAAGAATCTTTTACCGGGGCCTCCAATCTTGGTAAACACAAGAGGAGTGTACACGAAGATAACATTGAAAAGGTAAATAAAAAGGTGCTCATATCAGAGACTCCTCACTTATTAATTGCATTTAAGAAGTTAACTACTGTTCTGTTGTTAAGTGTAATAGAACATTTAAAGAATAAATTGAACACAGTAAGTAAGTATACCCAAGTAAATAAAAATTTAAGTTAGTAGGTACCTATTCTTTAGTTTTTCTCCTTCTGTGTTCTTAATTGATTATTTATTTATGTTGCAATAGTTTTTATTTTATTCGCAGGATGAAAAGAGTAAACCCTACACAATAATTGATGGAGAAAGTATATGTAAAGCCTGTGGACACAAGGATCAAAACCACAGAAGACTTATGCAACATATTAGGAACATAAACAAAATATATTTGCTTTAACCTAATTGGCAGTTAAAAGTAACACCTAGAGTAATTTTTTACATTTCTAACATAAAAATGTCATATTCAAACCTCTTCCTTTACAAAAATGAAAAAAAATTTAATAAGAGGTAATAGCAAAAAATCTTTTGTTATTTCCATTCACTTCTGAGTTTCTTTGGTGTCCTAATATTGCTGCCTATCTTATGTCAATGACTGAAAGATTTAATCACTCCTTTGTAAAGAAGTATTTACGGATAAGGAAGCCAACAAAAATTCAATATAAAATTTGTTTTTATTAAAGATGCCTGCATCGAGCCGTAGATTGCAGTATCTGTCATGAAAGTTTTACTGGTGTTTACGAATTAATCAGGTATAATTGAAATGTGGTTGCTTTTTTTGCTTAGTAAGGTATGCCTACTTAAAAAAACAAGAAAAGGGAAACGAATAAAATTTAATTCAATGCTCAGAAACTTTTCTACTGTTACTGTTTGGGTTGCATTACAAAATATCATTAACTCACAAAAAAAGCGAAATGAAGGCCTAAATTAATTACGTCCCTAAAGCAAATACTTAAGGTCGTTAGAAAGCTTTACAAATTCTTCTCTATTTTAAGGCACAAAAAGTACGACCATAATGTGATAAGAAAACACGAGAAAGAGGTTGTTTGTGATTTGTGTGGAAAATTTCTGAAAGTACGAAGTATGGAGAACCACATGGAGACACATCATTCAGGTAATGGATCCCAGTAAGGTTGTTTAATTTACCTCCAACCAAAAAAAAGAAACCAATGAACAATTTTAAACTTTTAAAATGAAGTAGATACCTTTACATACATATGTGAGGAAAAATAAATAGCATAGGTATTTATCTTGTAGATTAAATGAAATAATGTCAAAATACTTTTAGAATAATGTAAAGACTACCTACCTCAGTTAGGTAACTCATGATTAAAATTCTTTTATCCATTATATATCCTCTTACTTACAGTATTCATAAATTGTTAAGGTGTAAAATTAACCTGTGATAAATGTGAGTTCTCAGCAGCTTCCAGGGTTGTTATGCGGAGACATCAGAAACAATACCATGAAGCTCAAGTTCCATACTCATGTGAGATGTGCAATGCAGGAATGAACATTGAATATAACTTTTGAATGCAGTAATGTAGATAAATAAAGATGAAATATTAGTTTATCAATGAAATGAAGTTTTTAAATATTTTTTCTTGTTATTTTGGGACAGTAATAACTTAAACTCAAATACAAAAAAGTATTCCTGAAATTGTGGATCTGTAATAACAAATCATTGATGTTCAGTTCATCTATACACAGGATTTAAGGAGAGAAAAGAGTTTAACCAACACATGGTGTCTGTTCATGGTGGTCATAAATTTAGGAAATTTTATGCATGAACATTGTATATTAATATTGTGTTGAATAAAGAACTATGTATTGGAATGAAACACACCTATAGAAACTCAAGAAATAACCTAGGTTTGGTTTACACGTCATAATGCTGAGCTAAAACCCAGATAATTTGAACTTTTCTGTTGTTTTCAAATAATGCCCACAACGAAACTTGACCTAGTTATCCCCAAATATATATTACTGTTTTTTATCAAAAAGTGTTTCCTACCGTGTTCTTTCCTCGCTTTAAATAGTAAATATTCATAAAAGTTTCACCTTCCTGAATGCATAATATTTTGTACAGATGTGATCAATGTTCCTACAGTTCATCTCAACTTGTTAATCTACAGGGTCATAAACGATCTAAACACGCTGAAGGTAATAACCACCACCACACCACATAAGATACTTGACTTTTTATACATTTCATGGCCTTCTCTTGTTTTAGTTTGGGTCAGAGTGCGTCATTAGAGGGGCGTTAATTTTGTACTTACTACTCAGTTCACTTCAAACGAACAACTAGATTAATTTAAAAATGATAAATATTTTTTTTAGGGGATGACTTTCTTAGTAAATACTAGGGTAAAACACCCAAAAACAGCTGAAATCGTGAAAATTTTTTTCTCTCGAATTAATTAAGTTGTTGGTTATACCTCTACAGGTACCTACCTACTTCTGTGTTGCTATGTCAAAGGTATTACATCAACAGGAAAACCATTTGTCCATAGTGTTTTCAAATTCTTTGTGAACAGCAAGAATGTTCTTAATAAGTTTTTTATATGTCAGGTGCATTTCACTGTGACCAATGCAATGCCCAGTTTGGACACAAAGTGAGCCTGAATAGACACATACAAAAACATCACTCTGAAGGAGAGGTTAAAAAGGTATGCTTTGTTTTTGATGGGGTTTTTACAAATATATAGGATGACCAAAATTGAGTGCTAATTTCTAAAAGCTTTTTAAAGGTACTTATTAATATCCAGGGAGGGAAGGAACATTGAACGGTTTATTACACTATTCCCCAAAGAGGGTCCGAACAACTAATTAAAATCAAGAGAAGGGGTAGTTTTTAAAATTATCATTGGGAATGTACATCAATTTATGGGCCATTGTCTTATCCCTTTAAATTCCTGATAATATCAGTCTAAAAGGCATTCTAAGAAAATGTAAAAAAGTTATAGTACCTAAATAGTGGAATAACTTAAAAGCTAGGTATATTTATCTTATGAAGATGGCCAGCCAACCTAATCCATAGATATGTGTACCTAATTAGTTGGTTGTAATAACTAATTGTATTTACCTAATGTTTCTAACATTCATTGAAATTATTTTGTAGGAGAAGTGTCCTGAAGCGGATTGTAATTACACCTACTCATTACCAGCTCAACTAGAAATACACACTAATAAAGTTCATAAAGGTAGTTTTTTAATACATTTTATTATGTTTCCCTGTATGTATGTAGCCTTGATTCTCCAAAGTTAGGATTCAGATGCACAAGGAGATTGGAGTTGAGAATCCTTTGACCAATCCTAGATAGGTGAGCTTCGCGCACAGCTGAGTGTATTCTATGTTACATTACAAGCTGACCCGCAATTCTCGCGGAAGCTACTCAATTATTACATCACCCTGGCCTAGAGTTTTGGCAGGTGTTCCATATTAAGCCACCCTAATTAATGGCACTCTCATATGAATGAGGAGCATGGACGAGGGAAAGCACGATTACAGTTGCTTGATAGGTAGGATCCTAACTTCCTACAAATCTCCCTCCTTACAACCTAAGGGCATCACAGGGAAGGTTGCGTTATTATATTCTGACAAATTGCAACAGCATTTGTCATCCAAGTGCAATATCTATGAGGGGGCTTGAACTCTGATTTTCCCAACCACAGCGTAGTGCGCTAACCACTACTCTATGGGACACCCCTATTATGTTTCCCTCAAATAGCTTAGCGAACACAGAGCACCAACTCCCCTCCCTCCTATTTTTAAAATTAAGTAAAAATAAGGTAAAGCAGATTTTTTTGTGTTTACTTAATTTCTAACCCATGTGGGGACTATTCCTGCTCGTTTCTAACCTGCAGAGTTTACCTGTACCTAATATAACTTAAAAAAAAACACAAACACACGAAAAATATTTAACCTCCCCCCTTATTTTCTGTTTTCGACTAGGTTTAATTTTCATTCTTTCAAATATAAATGTACTAGAGGATGCGCCTCTATCTTCAAGGGGCTTTGTCTTAAAATGATAGGGAAAGAAATCATCACGGGGCCTATGTAATGCTTACCTAAAATGGAAAACTGAATCAGTTCAGCAGTTATTAAAATCTTAAGCTTTAGTCAAAAAAACTGACTACTTTATAAACATACTTAATTGGATATCGAATTTATCTTCAAAAAACAATGAAATATGCCATACAGGTATAAGACTGGAATTTAACAGAAAATATTTTTTTGTTTAGGTATTCAATATCCATGTAACCAATGTGATTATGTTGCTAATTATAAAGGTAAGCTCTAGTATTTTTACAATAAATGTTTTGGCTAAAAAATCGAATATTTAAATTCCTAAGGTACGGCATAGATGAGCTTTTCTTTATATGTTTGGTCTCAAAGATGCTTTTCATAAAAAATCGGGAAAGATGCTTTTCTAGTGCAATTTATGGAATTATTTCCTTGTAATGATTTCTATTTAATTTAATATTCTTAATTTTTAAAAGTTTTATAAATTGATCTTAAGAATGACTTTATCTTCCAGGTACCTTACATCGGCATGTGAAAACAATCCATGCTGGACTCAAGTTAAGATGTGAACAATGCGACTTTACTGCTTTCTACCCTAATGAAATAAAGATACATACAATGAAGGTTAGTTCTAACAGGGGCATTGCAGGATATTTACTAGTTTAGGAATGTTGATTCCTGAAAGACTGTTGAATTTAGCTGTAACAATCAACAGAATTAATTTGAAAAATAACTGGTATTTTGCAGAAGATTTTTTCGTAATTTTTGGGAAAATATCGTTTTAGATTTATTTCGTTTGTTGGCTATACCTTTTTCCTGTGTTGTGTCGTGGAAAAATAAGCTTAACCACAAAATTATTTATTGAAACCAGATCTGCCTAATATGTTTTGATGTTCAATAAAAAAGTTATCACTTTTATTGCAAATATCTGTAATATTTTTTACTTTAGGTGCATGAGGGTGTGACTTGGCCTTGCAGCGAATGTGATTTTGTGGGGGATACCAAGAGAAAATTATGGAAACACCAGAGTTTTGTACACAAAGGCAAGGGGGTCAATTAAAATTTTTCTTTTCCTTAGCTAAAAGAGATTAATTTCCTTTGATAAAGAAACTAGGTATAATGTCTTAAATACGTTTTTTTTATAATTTTTGTATTATCGAGTAAAATGCTCAATAATTGTAATTAACATTGACTTTTAAATTTGACTGGCGAAAATTAAGAGAAAATATCCTTCCCCGCAATTTTTAATGAAATTATAATTGATCCTTTGAATGTAGGAAAAGCTTACGAGTGTGATCTGTGCCAGTTTAAGTCTCCAAGTTCTGGCAATGTTAAGAGACACAAACGACAAATACATAAAGTATTCTAGATGCTATTTATTTAGTTCTATTGAAATTGCAATAATATTTACATTTTAATAAGCTGCAGCTTTGCTAATTATGCAGCTAAAGCCGCTTTTGACAGTTGTTTTAACAGTCTTTAATCATCCTTCTGCCGAATGTGAAAAATGGGATCTAACAAAAATATTATATTAAACTGCAGATTTTTGTTCAAACGTAGCCACCAGTAATTTAACTATTGACATTAGAAAAAAGGCTGTTTCAATATACTTTAACAATTCAAATCTGTAACCAAGCCGTCCTATGACATGTCAACGCCCCAGACTCCTTCAGAGGTTTTATACATATGAAATAATTTTAGATTTTCTCGGCTATACAATCTAATTACAAAAATAAACTGCAATTAACTTATTCTTCTATTGCATGGTGTGTGCAATTGGTACGTTAATACCATTAAATTTAAGAGGGGAGAAAGTTTTGACACATTTGCGTAAACAGTGAGTTGTTTTAATTTGGACTGAGAGGATAGGTTATTAGGGATAAAATCATTCTTAAATGATAAATTTTCCCACGTTTTAAGATTTTTTGGCTCCAGGTTCAGGAGCTGCAGGCCTCCAGGTTCAAGAGCTGCAGGCCTTTAGGTGGTCTCTGGACGGATAAAACTTAAAATTAATTTTTTTTGTAGAGTTATCGGTCATTTTATATAAAAAAAATATGCATATTGAATTCTATCTCTTAAATTTTTATTTTTTTATTTTTACCTGTCCAGAGACCAGCTGGAGGCCTGTAGCTAGTGAACCTGAAGGGCCTATCCAAAAAATCTTTAAACTTAGGAAAATTCATCATATAAGAATGATTTTTTCTACTATAACCTATCCTCTCAGTCCAAAGCTAAAGCTTATACTCACTGTTTACGCAAATGTGTCAAAACGGGGGGGGGGGGGGGGGGGGGGGGGGGGGGGGGGGGGGGGGGGGG
>LS044480.1:10326-21662 GCA_900241095.1 Acartia tonsa | reverse complement strand
CCCCCCCCCCACCGCCGCCGGCCCACCCCGCCCCGCGGGCGCGCAACGCGCGGGGGCCGCGTCAGGGGTCTCCCCCCCCCCCCCCAAAAAAAGAGAAAAAATACAATGTCCCATCACCCAAGGTGACTAAATTTTAAAAAAATATTTCTAAACTATAAATCTATTATTAGCATATAAAGTCTCTTTTACATCATAGTCTTACCTATACCTCATACATTTTCTTACAAGATTTTGGTACCAAATACGCTTGCTAACATTGAGCTCATTTATTGGTCAGTTCGTTCATCCAGTAAAAGAGGAGGGGAAGGGGTAAAGAGGATGGAATGGGGCAATCTTTATTTTAGCACGCCGCGTGTTTCAGTCTATTATAAAACATGAAAATAATAGATCCATTCATAAGACCAATTTTTTCTAAACTAATGAATTTAAGATGTAAACTATGAATAAGTTCTTTTTCCTTTCATGATGACCCATGTTCTGGCATATTTAAAAAGAAAGTAAACATAAAGCCTTCTAAATTCTAAAAACTTTTTGTAAAATTGTTAAATATAGGATAATGAATTTAGGTTTAGTACATCTAATTTTCAAATAGGTTGTAATGGTATTAATTTTATGATTTTATTTTATTTTTCGTTGAAAATTATTTGTAATACGATGTTTTCATAATTTTTTAGTATGGCTAAGAACTGGTTCTAATCCAGCGGACATTAATCGGTTCTGAAGCAATGCTAGAAAACAATTATAACATTTTCTCACTTAAACCAAGATAAACATACAGGTACCAAATTGTTTAAAAGTTTGGAAAAGAGGCATCGTATTCTAATTTTGGTCTCTGGTCTATTTTCCCATATTTCATGCATTTCTTTACCCTCAGGCTCTGGCACAGCTAACTTTCAGGGATCTAAAGGGATAAGCTAATATCCGATAAATTAATGTACATCCCCAATCATGATCCACAAAATTATCGCTTACAGTTAGTGGTTTAAACGTTTAGACACTCAACTTAATTAACCAACAAATCAAAATTTATTAAAAGTCTCCAAAGTTGTTAAGTCAACAAATAAAAACGTTACGATAAAACTTTGGAGACAACTGTAATAAACTGCCCACTGTCCCCTCCCTCTCTAGGGATTCGGGGATGGGACAATTGGTATTTATTTTTCATGTCCCTTTTCCAAATAGATTCTAGGGGAAGAGAGGCGTAGAATCTTAGAAGGAGAGGAGAGAGGATAATTTTTTTCTAGAGGAGATATCTATGAATCTTTCCTAAACCTATAAGAAACTTCACTGTAGAGGAAAACCTAGTGGGTTCAGTGATAGGCAAGATCCTTCACTACACACATACAGGCAGACCGACATCCTATAACTTTTATTTAAAGATAGACAAACACTTCAAACCCTACCTAGCCAAAAACATTAAATAAAAAATTAAACCTTTCCAGTAGGGGCACATTTAAACTATTAGCAATAAAATAGTTTGGTATATGATTAAAAACATTATCCTTTGCATTATTAATTTAGTTGTAGCTACGCTTCTTTGTATCTTTGCTTTGTAAATGTTGTCATCCTTGTTTGCAATATCTAATCTAGTAATCATATTAATAGCACACAAAAAACCTACATTACAATTTATTGATTTTAAAATATAAAGAGAAATATTATTTCAATTACTAATGTCATATAAATATCTTTACAAATATTCTTGAAATATACACAACATATATCATATATATTTATTTAATACTTTTATAAATAACTAGCGGCTACGCCCCTAGAGGCATCTAGGTGCACTTGATGAGGGGGGAGTCGAATTTGATAACCCAATTTCTTATTTTAGATTTAAAAAGAAAAAGTAAAAAAAAATTTTGGGGGGTGGAATTTTTTTTTGGGGGGGGGGGCTGTCCCTCCCTCATTTTTAATTTTAGTTAAAAAATTAAATTTTTTTTTGGAGGGGGGTGTATTTTTACCCCCGAAGAAAATAGTTATAAACCTTCCCAGGACCTATGAGAAGCTACCCTGTTAAGGAGAACCCGATCGGTTCAGCGATTAGCGAGATCCTTTGGTACAGACACACAAACAAACAGTCAAACAGACTAGACATCCTGTTACTTTAGTTTAAGGATGGAATGGTCTATCTACCTAAGATAAGCCAGAGTGGTAGTTGTAAACTCACAGTCCACACAGCTGTACATATTATGCATATGCTTCGCCTCAATATGAGTTTTTAAATTTGAACATTTTTTAGCTGTGTACGGGCATTCAGAACATTTGAGCTTAGCTGTTCTCTTCTTCTTGAGTCCTAGAATAGATGGATAGATAAATAGACTTAGATAGATAGATAGTTATATAGATAGATAGATAGACTTAGATAGATAGATAGTTATATAGATAGATAGATAGATAGATAGTTAGATAGATAGAGAGATAGATATAATTATTAGCTGTGTATGGGCATTCAGAACATTTGTATTTAGCTGATCTCTTCTTCTTTAGACCTAGATAGATAGATAGATAGATAGTTAGTTAGATAGATAGATATAATTATTAGCTGTGTATGTCATTCATTGAGTCCTAGAATAGATAGATAGTCAACCAAGTGCAAAGTCTATGTGGGGACTTGAACTCGGTTTCTCACAACCACAGCTCAGTGAGCTAACCAATACACTAGACGCCTTAGATAGATAGATAGATAGTTAGATGTTTAAATAGATATATAGATAAATAGACAGATAGATAGATAGATATATATAGACAGATAGATCGATCTGATATAGACAGATAGATAGATCTGATATAGACAGATAGATAGATAGAAGATTTAGATAGGTAGATCTGATATAGACAGATAGATAGATAGATTTGTTAGCTGTGTATGGACATTCAGAATATTTGTGCTTGGCTGTTCTCTTTAGATAGATATATTGATACTTAGATAGATAGATATAGATAGATATATAGATAGATAGACAGATAGACAGATAGATAGATAGATAGATAGATAGATTATAGATATAATTATTAGCTGTGTATGGACATTTAGAACATTTGTGTTTAGCTATAATCTTCTTCTTTATACCTAGATAACCATAACATTACAAAAATAGCCAAAAATCTGGTAAACAACCATCCATCCGTCATAGATGTTTTACAGTTGATTGTGCTACTGAATGATGAGAACATGTTAGACAGACGGACGGACATTCGAAGTAATAGAGTAGCTTCGCTACTAAAAATGGATAAAAACCTTCAGTTTTTTCTTCATGATCAATTTTTAATTCTTGTTTATGATTCCAAATTTGTGGGTTGTCATCTAGGTTATCTTCTAGGGTATCCTGGGGGTCATCTAGGGCATCTTGATGGTTAGGATCATCAAGATCATCTTCTACTGTCTCTACCTAAAATTAATAACAAGGGTGTATATTTATATTGTATATTATCAGAGATCTAAAGGGATAAGACAATCCTTATAATAAAGTAACAGGATGTGTGTTTGTCTGTCTGTCTGTACCTAAGGATCTCGCTAACCGCTGAACCGATCGGGTTCTACTTAACAGGGTAGCTTCTCATAGGTTCTGGGAAGGTTTATAACTATTTTGGGGAGGGTACAACCACCCTCACAAGAGAAATCAGCTAGAGTATCTTGATGATGATCAAGATTATCACCATCATCAAGATCACCTTCTACTGTCTCTACCTAAAATTAATAACAGGGATGATGTATCTGTATATCAAAGGGATAAGACAATGGCTGATAAATTGATGTACAACATTCCCAACGATTATACCACCACAAAATACATTTTTAGACTTGATTATAGAGATGCTTTGCTTTATAATATTCTACTTTGTTGTCATAGAAATCAGTATTTAAAAAATCTGATAAATTGAATAATATCACATAAAAATTTGTTGTCAAAAATTATAAAAAAAATGAACATGTTTAAAATGGACGTACGGACATTCTGGTTAACGATAATAGAGTTGCTGCGCTTTTTGTAAATCGCACCTAATTACTATAGGAATCATCATCCAAAGTTTGAAATCGAAAGGACAATTCTAACATGCCTAAATTAACGAAAAAAGCTTTACGTTCCGGACGGACGTACGTTCAGACACACCCTAATTATAGAAAAGCATCGCTTTTAAATACAAACCTTCATATCATACTTCTTAAAGTCAGTCTGGAATGGAGCAACATTGTTGTCGATAAGTATTGACGATGCAGTATTGGAGGTCAACCTCTCATCCCCGTGTGCTACCTGGGACATAACATAAATTTAGAATTATAATAAAGTATCAGGATGTTTGTTTTTTTAACCAGCGATCGTTGCTCGTCGCCGGGGAGGTGATGGGTTCGAATCTCGGGCGTCATAACTGCAGACGTTAAGAATGGTTCCTAATGCTGCTATGTCTGGTGCGCGACATAAATAGTGAGAGTAAGTGGAATGCCTTGACCCTTAAACACTAACAGGCGCAACTCACTACCATGCACAGTTAAGACTTCTCGGACAAAGGACGTGGAATCAAAGGGTTGGTTGCCTGATTGATGTTACCTAACCTAATATCCTTGGGTGTTAGAGTATCGCATCCCATTACACGTAGATCTTGCTCTGGATTCTCTAGATGATCACTTAAAATCGAAGGGGAATCCCGCCCTTACGAGGTAATGGTAACAGGATGTTTGTTTGTCTCGCTTACCGCTGACCCGATATGGTTCTCCTTTACCCTCGTAAGTGAAAAAAAACATAACTAACGCCATCTAGCGGCGAAAAAATATGGTTCTTCTTTACAGAGTAGCTTGTCATAGGTCCAGGGAAGGTTTGTAACTATTTTGGGGATAGGGTACCTCCACACTCCCAAAATAAATCGCCCTTTGAAAAGAAACTAAATTTTAAATTAGTGAGTCTACTTAACCACCTCCCCCCCTTCCCTCAACTGAACCCATTTGGTTCTCCATTTCAGGACAGCTTTATATAGGATCTATGCAGGTTTTTATCTATTTTATTATCTTGGGATGGTTTTAGGCTATTTTTAAAATTAATCTTTACCTCCAATTGTAAGATTTTGTTCTCCTCTTCTGCTTTCATAAAGTTGTTGATGTCAAATTTAACTTCTTCTATTTCACCATACTCAGAAGAATTACTTAATACATAGATAGATAGATGGATGGATGGATAGATAGATAGATAAATACTTAATAAATAGACAGACAGATAGATAGATGGATTGATGGATAGATAAATAGATAGATAGATTGATTGATGGATAATTAGACAGATGTCAAATTTAACTTCTTCTATTTCACTATATTAAGAGGAGTTACTAAATTATACATAAATAGATAGATAGTTGGATGGAATGATTTATGGATAGATAGATAGATGAATTAGTCAGATGTATAGATAGATAAATACACAGATGGATAGACAGATGGATTGATTGATTGGCGGAAAAAAAGATGAATGATAACTGGATGGATAGATGGATAGTCAGATGTATAGATAGATAAATACACAGAATAGTCAGATGGATAAATAGATGAATATATAGATAGATAAATAGACAGATGGATAAATAGATGAAAAGATAGATAGATAGATAGATTAATAGACAGATAAATATACAGATGGACAGATAGATGGATAAACAATAGATAAATTAACAGATAGGTAGATAGTTGGCTTACCATGGATAGATAGATAGTTGTGTATACCTGTTGATATAGTTCTCTAAGAGTGTGGATGCCTCTGCTAAGTTGTGAGCAGCTGTCCGTAGGGCCGTACACAGCTTACCATAGATAGATAGATATATAGCGAGCTAGCTAGATAGATAATTGTATACCTGTTGATATAGTTCTCTAGAAGTGTTGATGCCTCAGTTAAGTTGTGAGCAGCTGTCCGTAGGGCCGTACACAGCTTACCATAGAGTAGCTCCACTTCCGATTTTAACATCAGATCTTCGCACGTCCTTACCACTCTGAAACACGCACCACGTCATAATTAAAGATATTCTACCTCAGGGATCTAAAGGGATAAGACAATGGCCGATAAATTGAAGTACAACCCCAATTATGAGACACAAAATTACCCCTGTAGTAGATTTAAATTAGTGGTTGAAACGTATGAACACTCCACTAACCAACTAACAAACGAATAAGAATAAATTATTATAAAACTTTGGGGACTAGTGTAATAAATAGCCCATTGTCCCCTCACCACCCTGAAACAAGGACCACGTCATAATTAAAGACATTCTACCTCAGGGATCTGAAGGGATAAGACATTGGCCGATAAATTGAAGTACATCCCCAATGATGAGACACAAAATTTGCACTTTTGTAGATTAAAATTAGTGGTTGAAACGTTTGAACATTCAATTTAATTAACCAACCAATCAAAATTGACTAGAGTCCCCAAAGTTTTTAAACCAACGAATAAGAATGCGTTATAATAAAACTTTGGGAACTAGTGTCCCCTCACCACCCTGATACATGTACCACGTCATAATTAAAGACATTCTACTTCAGGGATCTAAAGGGATAAGACAATGGCCGATTAATTTAAGTACATCCCCAATGATGATACACAAAATTACCCCAAAAAACAGCCCATTGTCCCCCCCTCTCTCTCTCTCTCTCTCTTTGGTTATATCTTCTAGCTGCTGCTATAGCTATAAGAAGCTTCACTGTAAATGAGAGCTTATGTAAGTAAAGCAGTTAGTAAGATCTTTGGATAGAGACATACAGACAGACATATTGATTGTAGCATTGGTCTATAATAGGATCTCGAAAACGATTTTACCAATGTGTTTACATTTTTAGCATCGAAGCTACTCTATAATTCACTTTGTCTGTCCGTCAGTCAGTAAGTCCGTAACGCTATGGGGGAAGCGTCATTTTCTCGGCTCCTATTAAAGATAGACAGCTGAAATTTTTAGTGAAGATACCTATGACATTTATCTATTCTATACATTGTTTTGTCCATCTGTCTGTTCTGTTAATTGGGGTGCTATATCGATTCCTAGATTTATAAGTTTCTGTGATTAAAAGGATGCATGATTTTAAAGGCTTTGTGATTTCCCTATTTTACCAAGTTTAATGTTTATGGTATGACACTGAATTTTGTGCTTCGCTACTTATGGATGTTGTCATCCTTGTTTTTAACATCTTTAGTATTTTTCATATTTACCTGAGTGCAAATGAGAGAGAAACCGCGGCCTCCTCAAAATTTGTGATGTTACACTCCTTACTGGCGCCATTTTCAATTCTCATCTTCCCGCCAAGAATTTTGCCGCCATTTTGTTTGTCAATTTTCCCGCCTTTTTTACCGCCATCTTGAAGACTTGAGTCCGGACTTTCTTCGGATTTTATTAAATCTAATGCAACCAGAGGATCATTCTTTATTTGCAGAGAGAGGGGGGACATTGGCCTGTATACTAGTACCCAGAGTTTTTTTTATATAATTTTCTTATTCGTTGGCGTAAGAATTTTGAAGACTTTAGTGAATTTTGATGGGTTGAATCATTTAGTTTAGTGTTCAAACGTTGCAACCATTGATTCTAATCATTATTGGGGTGGAGATATATGTACATTATTTTATCAGCCATTGTCTTATACCTTTTTTCCTTTACATGACCCGACCATTTTTTTAGAGTCTAATCAGGGTTCTAAAGGGATAAGACAATGGTCAAGAAATTGATGTACATCCCCAAAAATGATAGATAAAATTACCCCTTCAGCAAATCAAAATTAGTTGCTTAAACACTACTTAATGATCCAGTCAATCAAAATTTTTATCAAGTTCCCAAAGTTTGAAGCTAATGAATTAGAAAACATTATAATAAAACTTTGGGGACTAGTCCCCTTGTCCCCTCTCTCTCTCTCTGAAAAAGAATGCTTCCCTGAAATTTGTGCGACATCTTGACGTTTATTCATATCATCACCATTCATTGCAGAACAGTTTTCAACATACTAAAAATAAATATTCTTTATATAAAAGTAACAGGATGGCTGTGTGTATGCTAGGATCTCTATAACCGCTAAACCGATATGGTTCTCCTTTACAGGGTAGCTCTGAGTCTACATAGGTCCTGGGAAGGTTTTTAACTATTTTGGTGGAGGGTACCACAGCCCCCCTCCCTCCCAAGATAAATCGCCCCTTAAAATCTAAAATAAAAATTGGGTTATCAAATTCAACCCCTCCCGCCTTCTCAAGTGCCCATATAGGCCTCTAGGTTGTTAGAACTGGTTTGAATCCAGCGGATATTAATCAGTTTCGAAGCAATACTGGAATACTTAGTTATTTCTCGCATCGTATTATAAACAGCTTTCCGCGGATTGAATTGTACAATTAAAAGATTAAAACCAGTTTTTATATTCGTACAAAAATAGGATATAATATGATACAATACATGATTTTTTGTATGGCTTAAAACTTGTTCGAATCCAGCGGATATTAATCAGATATTATATCAGCTTTCCGCAGATATGAAAAGTACAATTAAAAGATTAAAACCATTTTTTTATATTCGTAGAAAACTTTATATAATATAATGCTAAATATAATTTTTTGTATGGCTTAGAACCGGTTAGAATCCAGCGGATATTTAAAGCAATACTGGAATATTTAGTTTTTTTTCTCGCAACGTATTATAAACACCTTTTCGCGGATATGAAATGTACAATTATAAGATTAAAATCAGTTTTTTATATTCGTAGAAAACTTTATATAATATTATGCTAAACATAATTTTTTCGTATGGCTTAGAACAGTTCAAATCCATCGGGTTTTAAACGGTTTGGAAGCCATATTATAATAGTTATTTCTTTCATCGTATTATAAACGGCTTTCAGCGGATATAGAATGTACAATTATAAGATTAAAACCAGTTTTTTAACCCCGAGATGCCGAAGGCACGGGCTAAAAAAACTGGTTTTAATCTTATGATTGTACTTTTTTATATTCGTAGAAAGCTGGATTTAATGCGATGCTAGACATAGTTTTTTCGTATGGATTAGAACCGGTTCCTATCCACCGGATTTGAATGAATACGAGAAAACATATTCCTAGCCTCTGTAGTTGCCCTAAACCCAGCGGGGCCCTAACCCTACTAAGGTACTAACCTTGCGGGGTATTCTAACCTTTAGTAATACGTTTATGGTCCAAATGGGATACAAGGGAAATTACTTACTAAAATAATAAGTAGATTGAGCAATGAAATATTGGCCAAAATTGAAATTTCTTCCTTTAATTTAGAAATACTGCCTTTGGTGATTGTAGCAGTTATAAAGAAATTTCTAGCATGGCTTCGAAACCGATCAATATCCACTGGATTAGAACCGGTTCTCAGCCATACTCTAAAATCATATAGTATAGACAATTTTCTATAAATATTAAAGTACAAGCTGTCTATAATACGATGCGATAAATAACTTTTCAAGAGTAGCTTTACCTCCGAGAGGAAAACCAAACAAACAACGCATTATATGATTATTTTTGATGAATATAAACGGTGCATTGGGTCAGGTAAAGGATAGTGGAGATTATTATAATGTTCACTTCCAAGCTTTGGTGCAAGTTTTGACCTTGGTGGCTGATAATTTTTGGGGAATGAAAGTACTGTAGAATAATTTAACCATTTAATTATCCCCTTCACTCGTGAAAATTTTAATCAAAGAAGAAGGTTAAATATGATCGGAGCAAAAGAAAATTATCAGGTTATCCTTATCCTTACAGAAAATATTCTCAGGTCTTCTTTAAGATAGACTGCATAAAATTTGTAAAAAAAATTCCTATCGCCAAGAGGTTTATTTAAAAAAATGGGCTAATCAAACTGTTTCTAAATAACGGTGAATAGTTCTAGTTATTTTTAGAGAAGAATGGCGGTTTCCTTCAAAGTTTTTAGTATATCACAACACCCTCCCCTCCTTTATTTTAGTCATTTTTGGTAAAAATATATATCTAAATTGGGGTTGGGCCGGATACTTTTTTGGACGAATATCAGGCAAATTACCGGATATCCGGACAAAATATCGGATATCCGACCGGATAACCGGATATTGAAGTAGCAAAAAAAGTTTCTTCACGAAAATTAAGGTAAAAACTAAGTAATTATTAAATGATATTTCTTCTAAGCAGTTAAAAAGCACTTTAAAAAGCAGAGATTTTTGTTGTTAAGTATAAAAGATTATATTGCCGGATATCCGGTCCAATCCTAACCTAAATGTAAGAAGTCCAATTTACAAATCTACGAAATGGATTGTATCATAATGCAAAATATATATCTTTGATGTTTTAAATCTTTTTATTCAAATTTTAAATTTGAAAATTAATTAAAATAAAAGATCCAAAATGAAATTTGATTCAAATAATCCGAATCTAACTAACTAACTCTGAAAAGTAGGGCTCTGCCGCCGCAAGTAAGCTTCAAATATTCGCAGTTCGACAGCTATAAACAAGTACAAAAGTCTTTAAGTAGCACAACAACAATAAGCTAACAATATAAAGCACAAGTAGTCAGAATTATCCCACAACATAAAGAAGTAGCTTTTTTGTCTGTGACGAAGGATCTTGCTAACCGCTGAACTGATATGGTTCTTCTTATATGAACTTATATTTTTTTCCTCCCATATGCCTTCGAATATAGAGCCTCTAGTTGCTAGGGGCGCAGCCGCTAGTAAAACATAAAATAACAATATTTTTTTAAGTTGTCAAGTGGATAAATGCAAAAGCGATAGATAAGCTACTTTATTCTGAACTATCTTTGGACCGTCTGACCATCGGACAGGCGTACCCTAATTATATAGGAGCACCTAAGAAATTCAAAGTTTTGCGGATTTTTGCGGCTGTTAAATCTCTGTGAAAAGTTGAAAGGAAAAACTTGTGGAAAAGTTCTGTGAAAAATATTCAATTTATTATTTCCTCTTCAGTCTTTCTTCACTATGTTCTACATTCAAGATTGTAAGAAAAGGCAAAAAAGGGAAGACTTAAAATATGTTTCCAGTTTGTTTGTCCGTTTAGATCCTGCTAACCACTGAACCAATTGAGTTCTTGGATCATGGAAAGAAAACGAAGTTTCATCGTATTTTCATAATACCTTTTGATAGGTTATTTCGGGTTGGGTTAGGTTAGATAAATGTTAACGATTGTCTCAAACGGTTAGAGCTCTATGTAATTGTAGGGGCTAGAAATAGGAGAAAAGCTACAGCGAAAATGCGACGAAAACCGCTTAGGACTTGATTATAGAGTTGCTTTTCTTATAACATTATACTTTGTTGTCCCAGGAATCAATATACCAAAAATCAGACCAATCGGATGATTAGATCACATAAAAATTTG